>APFE031221940.1:0-11862 GCA_000404065.3 Pinus taeda
CCCTCTCTTTGTATGAGGGCATTGTATTTTGAGGCGGTTGTAGATGTGTATTCTGTGTGAGTGGGAAACAGAGAGGTGAGACTGTGAGAGAAAACAAAGGATATTACAGCGGCTTTGCTGTAGGTTGTGTCTCTTCATTTTGCTGGATAATAGAAAGGAAGGACTGGCTGTTCGAGGTGGACGTAGCCCAAACTGGGTGAACCACGTATATCTGTGTCTCTCTTGTTTTGTGCGTTTTCTGTGTTTATATTTCTGCAATATTTTATGTGTTCCATTGCTCCGTAATATATAATTTTCTAACAATAAAATTTGTCAAATTCTGACAAAATGAAAATTCGACCCTCCTACAAAATTCTGCCTCGAACCGCGTGCACTACCTCCTCTGCCTGAGCGCATTGAAAAATTATGTTTAAATATAAATTCTGGGGTGGATTTCTCAATAAAGTGGTTGGCGCAATTGGTTAAGGATTCGTTTAATAGGGAGGAGGTCGGGAGGTCAATCTCTGCCTCCTCCTTTTTTTATACACCACCAACGGAAATAATTTAAAATTAAATGACAGTTGGGTCGGGTCCTTGGGTGGCCCGCCCACCATACCCTCCTCCGCTCTGCATGTTTTGTTGTTATATATTGGGTGGTGGTTTTGGGTTGGGCCACACCCCAAGGGCCGACCCATCTGTTCATTGTTTTGTTGTTAGTTATGGGAGCAGCGGAGTTCCATGAGTGAGGTGAGGGACCCATGGGAGGGGCCGAGGGTTATGGCCCGCCCCTCCACCAATTAATTTATTTTAATTTTGGGTAGATCCGGTTGGGAGTTGGGGTGGCGGGGTTGGTGGCCTGCCACCCCTTTTTTTATGTATATATTTTTTGTTATATAAAATAGAATGGTGCAATTTTGGAAATTCAGTTTTGAACTGAAGGAGTATTTTTAACTAAGCCACGATTTCACCCAGAATATGGTCAGAGTTGGTCGGATTCCATTTTCCAGAAAAGTGCAAATTGTGTCCTTGTTAAAACTGCCTAGTCATGAAAGTCAACCCAGCTTTGACTGCTTCTATCTCCTTCATCTAGACTCGGATTGGAGTGCTATTCGCATTGTTGGAATCAGGGCAATGAGCACTTCGATCTAATGTCAAGTCATTTGCCTTTCCGCCACTTTGAAATTTGAGCTTTTTCCATGCAACTGTGTCTAAAGATCCACCTGGATCACCAAAAAACATGAACATCAATTCAGCCTCGGACATCTCGGTGAGTTTACCTACCCTTGATTACAACATTGTGGAATATATGAAGAAGACTCGAGAAAACATTAGTTTGTTTGAGTTAGCTAAGATTCAAGGATAACAGGACATCTTGCTGCGTGCACTAGGGTAGTCATCTACAGACAGTGCAACCTCTACCAGCAAGGGAGCAAGCACATCTCCTAGATCAATCATAACCATGTTAAACACACTCCAGATGGAAGAAGTGAACTCTATTTTCCCTCCATTCTTGTTATCATTTGAAGTATTCAACTGTAATGTTCACAACTATTTGGTTGATTCTGGCGCATCAACCAACATCATGCCACTCTCCATAGCCAAGAAGATCAATACGTAATGGAGTAAGACATCCACGTAGATCATCCAACTTAATCACACATGCGTGCCAACCATTGGTGAACTTCGCGACATGATCATTAGACTATCTCATGATGATCGAGTTTACCAGTGCATAAACATCATTGTTGTGGAAATACCAGATGCATATGGATTATACACAACAAATAATGGTATAGAAAACTGAACAGATACTTTGCTACAAACTGGTCACACTTGTGGCTTCCGTACAAGGGAAAAAACAATCAAATTTGGGTGTTATCCGAAATATATATATGAGGCACAATGTCACTCCCATCAATGGCGAAAAAAAACCGTTGGCCTTCGCAGAGCTCATGTTTGGTAACTGCCTCTTGGAAACAATGCTGGGGTGTTATCTCATACGACCAACTTCGACCCCACCAAACACACAGTTGGGTCTCCTTCCTTGCCCAACTGATGGAAATGAAACCTGTACAGTGCATTGTAATAGTAGTAGCAATAGTAGTAGTAGTACTGCAAGTGCATTGAACGCTCCGTGTATAGATGAGTTGTGGACCATGGTTTTCGACGGATCAAAGACACATGATGGCTATGGAGCCAGGTGTGTCTTGATCAACCCAAACAATAGGAAACACTTGATTTAAAGCTGCTTGGAGTTTGAGTGCACAAAAAACATTGCTAAATATGAAGCACTCATGTTGGGCTTGCAAAAGGCCATTAGCCTCAACGTGGTCGTGCTCAAAGTAGTAGGTGATTCAGAAATAGTGGTATGATAGGTACGTAGTTCCATTCACTGTTTATCACCTCATCTCAAAAGTTACTAGCAAGAGGTATGGTGACTAATCTCTAACTTCCAAGCATTTAATATCACTGTTGTACCTAGAACCGTAATGCAACTGCTAATGCTTTGGCAAACACAACTTCTAGAATGTCATCGCTTAGGGATTGTTCAAATTTTGTATAGATTGTCTATCACGGATAACATAACTAACTTACAAGTATTTTATGATGATCAACAGATATTGCATTTCATGTCCAACGTTGATACCTTCAGGGATGCAACGATAGACAAAGATGAGCATGAGCGATCTTTGCAAGCTGGGGTAGATATCAAGAAGGGACACCTCATCCCCAATGGTGTGGTGTCGTTAGAAAAACTATATGACTTGTAAGGATGATTCCTTGGGCCAAGGAACAACAAAACCCATAACTCTACCATGATGCACGAACTAATTAACTTGGGAACATAACAAGATTTGAAGTTCGTCAATCTCGGTACATTTTGCATGCAGCAGGAGCGACAAGCCTTTGTCTGCCTATTCAAACATTACCAGGATGTGTTCGCGTGGACATATGATGATATGAAAAATTACAACACACGAATAATCCAACACATCATTCCGATCAAAGAAGGGGTCAAGCCATATCAGCAGAAGATTAGGAAAGTACATCCGTTGCTTGAACCCCTCATACAGAAAGAGCTCACCAAGCTGTTGGATGCACAAATCATATACAGAGTTCGTCATTCTACTTGGGTGTCGAATATTGTTCCTGTACGTAAGAAGTCCGGGGTGTGTGTTGATTTTTGGAATTTGAACCGCGCCTCAAAACAAGGCAACTACCCTGTGATGTCTATGGAGCACATTCTGCAAATAGTATATGGGGCACAAATGTTTTCTCTACTTGACAGGTTTTCTGGATATAATCAGGTTCTGGTAGCTGAACCTGATAGACTCGAAACTACCTTCTGTACCAAGTGGGGGACGTTCGCATATAGACAAATTCCATTTGGGCTTGTGAATGTAGGTGTGACCTTTTAGTGCACCATGGACATCACCTTCCGCGGACTCATCAGACAGAGCATAGTGGTGTACCTCGATGATGTGACTGCGTTTTCAAGAAAATGGGAAGACCACATACGCCATCTAAAGAAATTTTTTGAGTGATGCTGGAAATATGAGATTTCCTTGAATCCCAAAAAGAGAATATTGGCAATGTCTGAGGGGAACCTTCTTGGACACATCGTTGCCAAGAACAGTATCAAGGTCGATCTGGACTGGGTCCGAACTATCACACAGATCCCTCATCGAGCCAACAAGAAAGCAATGCAATCCTTCTTGGGAAAGATGAAATTCCTCCGAAAGTTCATCTCAGATTATGTGCAGATAGTCAAACCAATGCAAGCCATGATCAGGAAGGATGCAGTTTACAGCTAGGGCAAGAGGGAAAAGTATGCATTCCCCTATATCAAGCAGGCTATTGCAGAAGCGTCTGCACTCTACAACCCAAATTTCAATAAAGACAACCTGCTATACACCTTCACCTCCGACGACTCGCTCGCTGTAGTACTCACTCAGAAGGATGAAATGAATGACGAACATCCCATCTCCTTCATGAGTGCAAGCATGCAGGGACCCGAACTCAACTAGCCCACTGTTGAAAAACAAGCATATGCAATATACAAGGATGTGAAACACTTTAGACCGTACTTGCTGAAAAACCATTGCATAGTCTATGTGCCTCACCCAATAGTCCGCTCATTGCTTGTACAACAAGAGTTGGGTGAATGACGTGCGAACTAGTTGATAGGCTTGCAAGAATATGATCTTGACATCAAGCCAGTTCACACCATCAAGGGTCACGATCTCTGCAGACTCGTAGTTGAGGCAGTACATGCATAAGAGGAAGAAGAAGAGCTCGTCGGTTGGGAGAAGGAAATTGAAATGTATGATGTAGTGCGAGCACCACCCACTGTAAACGGAAACTATTGGTACCTAGACCTGTGCCAATACCTTGAGCAGGGCACCATACCCTCTCACTTTTCCATCAGACATAAGAGGGCATTGCGTCTCAAAGATTTAGATTATTAGTTGGTACACAGAGTGATTTACATAAAACACAACAACAAAATCTTGCTCAGGTGCCTAGAGGCACATGAATCAAAGAAGGTTTTGCAAGATCTGTATGATGGACCAGCCGGGGGTCACTTCGCGGGAAATAACACTATGTACAAAGTTATGTGAGCCGGTTTATACTGGCCCACATTATTCAAGTATGCACATGCTTACGCTTGCAAGTGTCCGGTCTGTCAGCGATGTGCCGAAAGAACGCAAAGGTAAGCAGCCCCACTGCACCATTTTGCAGTGACTGAACCGTTCCAATAATGGGGCCTGAACATCATCAGGGAAATTTTCCCACATTCATCAAAACACCACCGCTACATTTTGACAGAAACTGATTACTTCACGTGGTGGACAGAAGCAGTTCCGCTCAAGCAAGTGAACGACCAGGAAGTCATCAGCTTCCTCCAACATAACATCATCTCATGCTTTGGCATTTCGGTATCACTTGTATTTGATAATGAAACTTGATTTTCATCTTTGAAGCTTTCTGATTTTGCATTACAAAAAGGTACTGTGCTAAAACATTCATCTAACTACTACCCGTAGGGAAATGGTATCGCAAAATCCACTAAAAAAACCTTATCTATAAAATAAAAAAAAATGTTTACTCTGAGCAGTGTCACTGTCACTCTACCTTGACGAATTCTTTATGGGCTGACTGCGTAACACCCAAAACTTCTCTGAATACCTCACCATACTTCCTGGTCTATGGTAAAGAAGCCATCCTACCACTGCACATCTACTTGCCTGTGCTTTAGTTGTCTCAAGAATCCAAAGGCAAGCCTTACATTCTAGTTCAACATAGGATGGATACACTTCACAAACTGTAGGAAGAAATGATGAAAGAAAAAGAAAAGTTTACACTCCACCAGAACTGTATCAAGAGATGGTTCAAAAAGAAGTCTGCAGGGAAAGCTAACTCCGATGTTGGTGACTTAGTCTTGAAGTGGGATAAACACCATGAAGATAAAGGCAAGCATACAAGGTTCCAGTCCCTATGGATTGGTCTGTACAGAGTCCATGAGAAGATTGGCCCACACATATACCATGTGAAATCATTTGATGGGAGGATTGACAACCTTCTTATCAACGACCAAGATCTCAAGAACTATTTTCAGTAGATCAGGCCGTGCCCTGCGCTATACATATAATTTTCTTACTGCTTGTTGCTTTTTTGTTTTATTTTGTTTTCTTACTATTTTTGTTTTGATTGTTTGGTTTTCTTAGTATCCTGCTATTTTTGGTCTTTTGTAAATAAGTCTTCCCTTTACTGGATTCTGGCTTTTGAATGAGTATGTGGCTGAGATCTGAAGAGACTTGTGACACTGCAACACTTGGATAGGCATGTGTACGTCTTCTCTGTGATTGGTTATAGCCTTCGGCCAATGAAGTCTTATGAAAATACGAGCCATATATAAGGGACAATAGGACTCACTCCCTAGGTAGTGACAACATGACTCACTCCCCTAAAAAATTACGTAGAAGCTGCAGACCTTCCCTGCTCCACTGACTGAGGAAACTGCGTTTATAGGCCGAACATACACCTAGTGCCCATTCATGTCTCCCTTCTAGCTAGCCACCCAGTCATCCGACTAGCTGCTCACCCATAAAATTGCGCACTTTTCATGAGCAAGCCCTCAGTTGCCTAGCTTCCTGCTCAGCTCAGAAACTACACGAGTGTTTAGTAGGCCAGCCTCCCAACAATTGTGCATTTTTTGTCTCTAGCAACCCCGCAGCTTGCTGCCAAATCCCTCCAGGAATTGCGAAGTTTTTGCTGCCAAGCCTCCCGCAACCCACACCTAGCTCCCTCCAGAAATTGTGCAGTTTTTGTTGCTAAGTCATTCTGCTGCCTCACTGCTTCCCTTTAGAAATTTGTTTATATCTACCCTCCATTCAAGCCAAATTCCACAGACAATCGCTGCTAATTTGGATTTTCCTTCTCAGTCTCCCAGTGACCTTTGTGCAATTTTCACCAACAGTGTCCAGATCTCGCATCCCAGTTCGAAACTTGCCTCATGTAGTTTCGTAGCCTTGTCCTCTCTCCTGGTCACTTGCATCCGAAAGAGAATGACCATGCATCATGGTAGACTAGGAGGTTTATGGATTTGATGTCGTTTAGTCATGTGTGACTGCAGATATAGGTACATGAATAAACATGACGTGACGACAAATGGGATGAACAAGGAGAGTGCTTGCAAGAGGATGTGTTCGCGAAGGGACGAATGAACGATGCATGCGAGGATAATTTTTTGTGAATGGACAAATATGTCAAGCATGACAAAGTACAAGCAAGGATCAACGTGCACATGCAACATCAAGCGAACACCGATGACCATCGAAGACTCCGCACACCTTGCCATGCGGAGGTGAAGATGTGATACATAAGAGGACATCCATCACTTAGCAGCACTAAAACTCGACATGCACACCAATAGCAGTGTGAACATACCAGCACTGTCATGTCGAGTCGTGTCATGAGTCATTTCGGCCACATCACTATTGTGGGCCATACTGTTATAAATCAATGTAATGTAATGTGGAAGTCCAAGAGACCCACTTGTAATCTGAAGAGTCATGTAAAGATGAAGAGCCAAATAATTTAAACGGTCACGAGGGAATTCGAACAGTCGCAAGGGCCAGTTTTACTCTTGGCTATAAATACCCATCATTTCTAAATGCAAAGGACTTTTCACCTTGGCTCCTCCCACATAGCCTTGAGAGTTTGTAGTATTTTCTTTGAGGAGAGAGCAGTGGCTCCGACGCCCCTTTCATGTGGTTAATGATGTATGGTGTATCGATGTGTCTTGGAACTTTTGCTTAATTTAGAATACTGATCATAGGCTATCACGTTTTCACACATGTTGTAAATGTTTGTAAGATTAATCTTGAGCACTTGTAATACATGTTGATTTAACTTGTGTTAAACAATTGAACTCATTCATTTGCTCTAATACATATAATTATGAAAATGTGTTGTTTATGTTATTAACGCTGTACTACCTGAGTTGGTTACCTCCCTGGACATCAGATAAAACCTTTCATATAAACTTGTTATAACGACCGTTGCACTCACGTGGGTTGTTCCGTTGAGTGTTGTGCATTCTATCTTCCTGTGTGTATTGTGACTGCCGCATCCGTGTGGACTGTTCCTCCAGAAGCTATGCATGTCCTGTTGTGTTGTGTGTCTCTGACAGAGTTGGGACTCTTTCCCCACCGACTAGAGACTCACTTCCATCCTCTCCCTCTGCTGTGAAATAACCATGACACAAGTAACACTATCATTCTCGAGGTACGCAAACCTTGAAGATAAAACATAACACTCTCTCGGGATGACAAGCAAGAGCTAAGGCAAACATTTAAGATAATGGCAATCGGGCCATCATACCGGATGAAACTCCTACACCAAACAATGTGAGGTCTAGTTGAGACTTCATACCAGGGAGATCCCTTGAATGTTGGTGGGTCCAACACCGTCAACAGGAGGGAGGGTGGATAAAACTTCACCAATCTCAAAATTCAGACTTTAAAATGAAAAGGTGGGAATAAATCATCATACATCCATTTTAAATATGGATCTAACATGCGCCAAGAGTGATCAAATTTATTCACATGCAAACTTTTTAGAGTGCTAATATTATTAATGTATTTTTAAGTATATGCTAATATTTTTTTTGTGTGTAAATCATGCTAATTCTATTATAATACAAAAAAGAGTACAGAGAGAGATACATCCACCAAGAAGAGCTGGCTACATGAACAGTTTGACATACTGAGACTAAAACCGAGCCTGAGAGACTGAGGGACTATGAGACTGTCCGCTGGCCCCAAGCCAAAACCCACATAAAACTGGACCTAGGCATTATACGACCATTCCCTGCCGAAGCGAGGGAGGAACTTACAGACCTTGTAAAACCCACATTCATAATACTCAACATAACAAACGCATAAATAATACCCGACATACAAAAGACTGTGTAACGTGACCCAAAAACTATCACGGACTGACCCACATTACTTACTGTGACTGCCTCGCCGACAACCTGAGATTGAACAAATTGTTTCCAAAACACCCAGAACGACCATGCAACGAGCTTAAGCATCCACGGAGGTGGATGGTTGCTCCTCCACCACTGGACAGGCATATGCATCTGAAGCACTCGAGTCTGTGTATGGTGCATCTTCCTTCGCAGGCTCGCTTGTTCCTGCTCTATTTCCCGCCACCGCACACGAGGCTTCCGCAGGCTGCAGTCGTGGACCCTGAACAGGCGAGGGTGGCCGTGGCTCTGCTGGGACCTCTGGTCTATCTGCATGGTCGCATTTTTCAATCCAAACTGAAACATAGTAAATGGCGTTGTCCAGGGCACACGGAAACTGGAAGCGTGTGGATGGGTGAGAGCCAAACGGACACACTGCTGCCCTTACCCGCCCTCTGCCTCTGCTGCGCCCTCGTCGAGCTCCAGGGGAGCTAATTTCTTCCGAGGGGGAGTCGAAGGATGCCGAGGATCATGGCGATGAAGCTCGACCTCTGGCACCGCCCCTTGAACCTCCCCGCCTGCAAGTGCCACGCAACCTCTCACGCGGCATCCTGTAACCAAAATATACCCAATGCTGCCCAGAGGCCACGTTTTCTCTTTGCCACAGAGGGCTTTAAACCAGTGCAACAACGTATGCAAAAGACGATAAACCAGTAATAGAACACGAGTGCGTGTAACAATACTTACCACACAGAGCTGGAGCCGAGACTTTTCCGGTGCTTCGAGGGGTGAATTGCTCCCAGAGAGCCGAACAGGATGAAGCCGAGTGTTACCAGAGCGCTGAAAGGGTGAATCTCTTACAGGGGCGTAGATAAACTGAACCTCCGTGGCATTCAGAGCACCGTAAGGCCCATGGCACTCAGGGACCTCATGAAGTTGGAGCAGAGTGACGCTCAAAGCACTAAACCAAAGCAGAAAGACAAGAATACTCTGACGTTCCAAGGTTAAGACCAAGGCCTTCGGTGCAGAGGGCCGAGGTCTGAATCTTGGCGCACGCACCCACTGTGCATTCATCCAAGAACAGAGCGCGCAACACATAGTTGAAGCAATACAGAGCACCCAATAGACACTAACCCTTCCAGAACCTTCCGACTGATCACCTTTCATCTGCGAGCCAAGGCGGACGACCATTATACCCCTGCAAACAACTGTTCTCTCGATAGCATTAATGAATTCATAACTGTTGGCCGAACCGAGGTGACGGATTCTCGAGGCTTCGGGCCATCTGGCGGGAATGGGCGGCCACTTGCCCAGTAATGAGGCCGCCCCCACATTCAATGGCCTAATAAACACCCGCAGCCGGGGAAGTATATGCTAATATTAATTCGTATTAAATATTTTATTGATAAACCACATTGAATAGTTTTTTATATACAACATTAAAATATTTTACTCTAACTTTTTTTTTCTATATATAGATATATATGAAGTTGATATTGACACAAATTAGTTAACATAGATCTTCAAATAGCTTATTTAAATCTCTTGTTGAAATATTCTGAAAATATAAGAGTTAAACATCTTATTGGCACATTTTTTACTTCTAATTACAATACAACATATTATTTTTTAGTTCTAATTACTTTATAGCATATTCATTTTTTTAATTATAATTGACATTATTTTTCTATTTAAAACATAATTTTTTATTTTTTATTTTATTTTAAAGGGGGGATGAAGGAGATAAACTTACACATCCCCTCATACTGGGTTGTAGAATCAACATAGATCCATCCTAAAATATATATCTAACATGAACTAATAGGGATCCAATTTCTTCAATTGCAATTTTTTATGCGCTGATATTATTTAAAAGTTTTGTATAGTTATTTTTATTTTATTCTATTTTTAATTTCAAATTTAATGATGGAAGAACACCCTTACACATCATACTGGACTATAGAGTGAGCTTCTAGATTTAATAAAAATAACAAAGGAATATATTTTTTTCCTGACTAATGACAATTGGAATGTAAGCACTCACCATCGCTTTGAATTCACGTTGCAGAATTGCAATGTCCCTATGTGATGGCTTCTTTGTTGAAATTTGGTACCGGAGGACAGGTGGTTCCCTTAGGCTTTGATCTTTGGCCTAGGGAAAAGTGTCCAAAAGATTTTAATTTTTCTCCTAAAGTGACTTTATAATTTTTATAAAGTTAAAATCTAATTTAAAGTGACTTTAAGTGATAAAGTTACTAAGTCTAATTTTAAAGTGACTTTTATAAAGTCAATGAAAAATTAGAAAGGAAAAGTGACTTTGGAAATAAATGACTAAATGGGTCTTTATTAAAGTGGGTGAATTAAAAAATAGAAAGTGAGATTTAAATGTGCATTTAATCTCAGCCATTGATCTAAATCTATTTCAGCCATTGGATTTAGAGATCACCCAAAAGTCACTTGGATCACCCAAAAGTCACTTGGAGTTATATTTAGGGAGGAAAAGGAGGAAAAGATCACATTCGATTCAATTCTTTCATGAGCAGATTGAGAGAAGGAGAGCAAGAGAGCAAGGGTGATTTCTGGACAGTGAGCTGCGGAGTATCAGCAGCGGAGTTGCAACAATGGTGTTTCAGCAGCGGTGTATCAGTAGCTGAGTTGCAGCAGCC
This sequence comes from Pinus taeda, assembly GCA_000404065.3. Classification (NCBI taxonomy): domain Eukaryota; kingdom Viridiplantae; phylum Streptophyta; class Pinopsida; order Pinales; family Pinaceae; genus Pinus; species Pinus taeda. The sequence continues at coordinate 11,122 of APFE031221940.1, forward strand.
GTGTTACAGCAACCGTGTTTCAGTAGCGGTGTATAAGCAGCTGAGTTGCAGTAGCCGTGTTTCAACAACGGTGTTTCAGCAGCGGTGTATCAGAAGTTGAGTTGCAGCAGCGGTGTTTCAGCAACGGTGTATTAGCAGCGGAGTTTCAGTTGCGGTGTTTCAGCAACGGTGTATTAGCAACGGAGTTTCAGTTGCGGTGTTTCAGCAAGTCTGTACAACGGAGTTTCAGCAGGGCAGTTTTTCAGCAAAGCTGAGTTTCAACAAGGCTGAGATAAGTTGTAAAAGTTTGCTTGCTGATTTTTGCTGAATATTTCTCTTACTGTAAAAAGGCATTTTCCAGAAATAAAGAAAAACTCTCAAACTGGTTTTTCCCAAGAGTTGTAGGGGGTTTTTCCAGGGTCACGTTGACCAAAAATATCAGTGTTTTAATGGCTGTTTATTACTGCTGATTTTTATTTCTGCAATTTCCAGCATTCTGTAAATTTTCTAAAATTTGTGTTTTCAGCAAGTTTATTTTTTCCAGCCTGTTGAATGTATGTTTATGGGAAAGGGCATTTAACTACATGGGAGAAATAAGGAGAAATTGAAAACCGGGGTGGGAAAACAGAAATTTTTACATGGTATAAGAGCTTGAGTGCTGAAGGGCAGTTTGGGACAGCAAAAGGAAAAATTACAGCTGCTGATTTTTCACTCAGAAAATTCCAGCAAGCTGATTTTTCATAAACAACAGGTTTTATCTTT
>APFE031221940.1:14659-98997 GCA_000404065.3 Pinus taeda
AGAGGAGAGTTGTTGTCAGACGAGATGTGAAGTTCGAGGAGGACAGGGCCTTTAGGAGATCACGGGAGTTGGAGTATCTGGATCAGCCAGACCCTCAGTAGCAGTTGAGTCAGTCCCAGGGATCCAGTGGGCAGGGATCAGGAGGATCAGGAGGATCTGGAGGTACATCTATGAGGATGTCAGGTCCATCAGTGAGCAGTGGCTCACCGAGCCAGAGGGGTGGTGCTCCGAGCAGGTCACAGAGCAGTTCACTAGGGAGTCCACTGATGGACAGTTCACACGGTACCTCAGCTTCTACAGGTTCAGGTGCAGGCAGGAGGACAGCAGACAGACAGTCAGGAGTTCAGGCTACTGATGGTGATGAGGAGGAGAAGTTTCATTCTCCTATGGGAGAAGCATGCTCAGGGAAGAGGAAGCCCAAGTGGCTTCAGGACACCTTGAGAGATGCCACATCTGTTGCTGAGCCGAAGAGGCCGTCAGAGAGAGTAGACCACCTGAGAGATTTTGTAGCTATATGGCGATGGTTACCAGCATCCTTGACTCTGAGCCTTCTAGCTATGAGGAGGCAGCTAGCCAGCAGGTCTGGAAAGAGGCCATGCAGGAGGAGTATTCTTCTATCATGAAGAATGATGTTTGGGAGGTGGTGCCGAGGCCTGAGGGCAAGTCCGTGGTTACTTCCAGATGGCCTTACAAGGTAAAGCATGCTGCAGATGGCAGCATTGAGAAATTCAAAGCGAGGTTTGTGGCTAGAGGGTTCTCCCAGGTAGAGGGAGTTGATTATGAGGAGACCTTCGCTCCCGTGGCTCGATATACTTCTATTCGCTCCATTATATCAATAGCAGCAGAGATGTGTTGGAAGATCCACCAGATGGATGTGAAGACCGCATTTCTCAATGGCTTCATACAGGAGGAGGTGTACATTGAGCAGCCACAGGGCTTTGAGGTGCATGGGAAGGAGTCCCATGTGTGCAGACTGAAGAAGGCCCTTTATGGCCTGAAGCAAGCTCCCAGAGCTTGGTACTCCAGGATAGACACTTATTTGCAGGGGATGGGTTTCACAAAGAGTGAGGCAGATCCGAACCTTTACTTTATTGTGATAGGTGAGGAGCCTCTCATTCTGGTGCTGTATGTGGATGACTTGGTCATTACAGGTGCAGAGAGACTCATAGAGCACTGCAAGAGAGATCTTGCGACGGAGTTTGAGATGAAGGACATTGGCTTGATGCATTACTTTTTGGGTTTGGAGGTGTGGCAGGAGGAGGGGCATTTCTTTCTGGGGCAGGGGAAGTATATTGTGGACATCCTTAGCAGATTCCACATGGAGGATTGTAGACCCATGTCGACACCGATGATCACCAACTGGAAGAAGCTTCATGCTTCGGATTCCGAGTTGGTGGATCCCGCATTGTACAGGCAGCTGATTGGTTCCTTGATGTATTTGGTCAACACTAGACCAGATATCTGTTTTGCAGTCAACACGATGAGTCAGTTTATGTGTGAGCCTAGGAAGGTTCACTGGGTGGCTGCAAAACACATTTTGCGGTACTTGCAGGGGACAGTGGATTATGGTCTGGACTACAGGCAGGGAGATGGAGTGAGATTGGTAGGATACACTGATTCTGATTGGGCAGGTTGTGCTTCTGATAGGAAGAGCACTTCAGGGTGCTGTTTTGGGTTGGGTTCAGCAGTAGTGTCATGGTTCAGCCGGAAGCAGCAGTCAGTAGCACTGAGTTCAGCAGAAGCAGAGTATATGGCAGCCAGTCTAGCTAGTTGTGAGGCCATCTGGCTTCGCAAGATGTTGTTTGGCTTATTTGGTCAGCCGTTGAGACCTTCAGTGATCTATTGTGATAATCAGAGTTGCATTAAACTCACGGAGAATCCAGTATTTCATGACAGGTCAAAACATATCGGGATCAGATATCATTTCATCAGAGACTGTTCAGAAGGGAGCTGTGAAGCTTGAGTATATTTCCACTGATGAGCAGGTAGCAGACATTTTTACCAAAGCCTTACCACGGGGCAAGCATGTTTATTTCAGAGACAAGATGGGTGTGGTGAGGAACACCTTCCTCAGTAAGAGGGAGTGTTGAAATTTGGTACCGGAGGACAGGTGGTTCCCTTAGGCTTTGATCTTTGGCCTAGGGAAAAGTGTCCAAAAGATTTTAATTTTTCTCCTAAAGTGACTTTATAATTTTTATAAAGTTAAAATCTAATTTAAAAGTGACTTTAAGTGATAAAGTTACTAAGTCTAATTTTAAAGTGACTTTTATAAAGTCAATGAAAAATTAGAAAGGAAAAGTGACTTTGGAAATAAATGACTAAGTGGGTTTTTATTAAAGTGGGTGAATTAAAAAATAGAAAGTGAGATTTAAATGTGCATTTAATCTCAGCCATTGATCTAAATCTATTTCAGCCATTGGATTTAGAGATCACCCAAAAGTCACTTGGATCACCCAAAAGTCACTTGGATTTATATTAAAGGAGGAAAAGGAGGAAAAGATCATTCATTCTTTCATGAGCAGATTGGGAGAAGGAGAGCAAGAGAGCAAGGGAGATTTCTGGACAAGAAGGAGAAAGAGGCAGCAGTTTGGCACACATACCAGGCAGCTCTTCAGCAAAATCAGAACAGCAGAAAGACAAGCAGAACAGCAGCAAGAACAAGCAGAAAAAGCTGATTTTTTGCTGAAAACTGAGAAGTTTCCAGGTGGTCCGTTGGGCTGAAAACGGATAAGTTTGCTTGCTGAAAATAAAAATTATTTTGCTGTAATTTTTGCTGAAATTTTCTTCCTGTAAAAAGACATTTTTCAGAAATAAAGAAGAGCTCTCAAACTGGTTTTCCCCAAGAGTTGTAGGGGGTTTTTCCAGGGTCACGTTGACAAAAAATATCAGTGTTTTAATGTGTTTTAATGGCTGTTTATTACTGCTGATTTTTATTTCTGCAATTTCCAGCATTCTGTAAATTTTTCAGAATTTGTGTTTTCAGCAAATTTATTTTTTCCAGCCTGTTGAATGTATGTTTATGGGAAAGGGCATTTAACTACATGGGAGAAATAAGGAGAAACTGAAAACCGGGGTGGGAAAACAGAAATTTTTACATCCTTGAAAATATTTGGTTGATGGATTGGATAACGTTCCGAGGCATGCTGATTTTGTACTGCATAGCACGAGACTTGGAACTTCAAACCTACACAATGAGCTCTATTTTCCATTCTAGATTCATGCGACCACTACTAAACAATGCAGTCTCTCCACACATGTACAATCAAGCTCTCCATTTTCCATGCATAGTTGTACGCTCTCCCACAATAAGCTGATGAACATATTCTCTACACACATCAACTCTCATCAGAGCTCAAATTAACCCAGTTGAAGATTAGAATAGGCAGAGGATCAAATAATGCCATCGACACACATCAGATTGGATCACTTTGCAGTTTTCTCAAATGTCTATGAGTAGCAATGATAAATGGCTCCATCAAAGCATGAGTCCTCAACCTACATTTGAAAGAACAGAAAAAAAAAACTTTATAAATAATCTAAGGACATAAAGCGCAGGTGGTTAGTAATTTTCTAACAAGATCAACCTAAAACACACAAACGATATTGTTATATATTATAATATTTTTAACATAAACAAAATAATTGATTTGTTATATATTATTAATATAAACTAGTTAATTGTTATTGAAGTTAATAAGATTACTATCTCTTACCAATGGCTAACCAACTAATGATAACCAAAATCTTTTGCCCGCACATGAGCTTTGGATATTTGCCATAACCACCCTTCATCTTCATCGCTATTGTGACGAGTGTAGACTTGTCTTGAACCCAAGCCCAATTCGAGTGGGAGACTTTACAATGTCAGTTCAGGAAGAAAATTGAATGGGTAGCGTAGGATTTGCTAGTAGGAAGCTGGTTGACTAGCTCCATGTATGACATGTACTCCAATATAAAGAGCCTCTTGATTTAATAGCTTGCTAATATGGACATGCTTAATGGTTGTCTACCTACTGTATTGCGGAAGAATATTAAAAAAAATACATAGGGTCAAATCAAATCAAAAGTATGGTGAAAAAGGCGGTAGCCACCAGGTATCGAACCTCTGCTGTCCTCTGAGTAATTTATTTACAAGTATGTATGAGATATTTCAGAAGTACGATTAATTTATGGAGCATACATACTAGTGCAGCTCAAGACTTCATCCCCTGAGCTTATTTTGATCGCTGATTCTTGGTAATTAGACAGATATGGGCACGATCAAATAATTGATCACATTCATGTCTATCTTATTGCCAAATATTCGGCCAATCAGCAATCTAGATAAAAATATTTTACTTTATCAGCCAAACAATCAACATCTTTCGAAACTGAATAAACTAATTATTTTTTAAACATTTTAATCAGTTTTTGAACAAATATCACTTAATAAGAAAAAAACAAACTAACATATATCAATTAGAAATAAAAAAGGTAACAATTTCCAACTTGACCACAATCAAAACTTTAGTCTACCTGAAAAAGCCATGTTCAATTCAATATTAGTGATTAATTAATTATTCTTAGAGAAAAATAAGTTAATTAATGATTTATTTGTTTATTTTTCATGATTGGGTCAAATATGACAAGGAATAATAATTGAACACTGGTTTAATTAATTATTCCTAGAAGAAAATCAAATAAATAATGATTTATTTATTATTTTTCAAGGATTTAACTATAAATTACTTAACAAATGTGGTTTATTAAGTAATTTCTCACAATGAAAGCAATTTTACTATGGTAAAATTGGCTTTACATGGTGTACTTCGATCCATCTAGTAAATTAGGCTAGATGATCAATTTCTTGGTGATAACAACAGTTCATTATCAATATATAATAACATGATTGCATTTCAGTGTGATAACTAGTAAATTCAAGTCACCTTTGACAATTGAGCAAAAAACATAAAATGTAATTGTTCAAAGTCAAGGACTTCCTTTATGATGCCAACTTTCCAGATACATATATCAGTAGAGTTGCTTTAAAAGGGAATAAATGAAAATAGCCACTGCTGCTCCTAGTCTACCCACAAACCACCATTTTGAAAAGGCAATTGATCTTACAAAGAAAAATACCATGAAACCTCCTCATTAGCTGGATTGTCAATTTTCTTACACTAAGATCTATGAATTGGAAGGTGTTATTGAGAAATAAACAAATACTACATTGGAAGCCAACAATAAGCATTCCCATTTTTTGACTACACATGCTCCATTAACATGACTGAATTTTAGAAAGTAATTTGCTATATCACCTTTGGAAATAAAGTAAATACAAAACACATAAACAAGATTAGTTTGAAATATGATTGTTAACAATCAAGCACCTTGATGATGCAAATTTTTCAGCTAGCTATTTCAGTAAAATTGAAAAATATGGTAGTTCTGGAGAGAAATGTGAAGGGGAATTTCCCATTGAAACAATTCCCGCAAATGAATTTTATTGAAATAACAAAGAACTTTCCTAATGCTACTACTATCCTACCTACAAAGTTTGCATGAGAAAAGCTATAAAAATGCAAAATCCCTCCTAAAGCTTGGGATGTGGCACAATTTGGAAATTCAAAGGCTCGATATACAACTTGAAGATGCAATAGTTTTGAAGTGAAAAAAATTAAAAATCAAAGCTAAACCACGTGAGATACCTTGAAATGGGGACCAATAAAAAATACCAAGATTGTAGAACTCCAAATTTCACACAGATCTGGGAGATACATGCATATATGAGGTTGAGCTAGATGTATTAGAGTTTCAACTCATTTCGCTGGTTATTCATTCTATCATCAATTTTACTGGGTATTGATCAATGCAATCAGTCCAAGGACTATCAACAGGTGATTTCATCATTCGAAGTGATTTCCAAACAACACTGTTGCACTTGAATCCACTACCAAATGCAATCTACCCTGCTATGGCCATAAGTTCTTTGGATAATGACATATCGAGCTTTCCAGCTTCATCATACTCCTGATAAACACAGTTGAATGCTTTATCATTTGCTCCTTTATGAGTTCTCACAACATGGACAAGCTTGTACTTTGCACGCCAATGGTTAGAGTGCTTATTTGAAAGAATAACTACGGATTCCACAACATGAAACAAGAAATTGGGTATCAACATTGACTTTTTGTTGCCAAAATACCAGTTTTGAGTAATGTTTTCTGTGCTCACAACTATTGCATGTGTGCTTATATGAACTTGTAACAAATTCTTGGCAATATCAATGCCAATAACTCCTACAATACAACTCCATTCCACCTAAATTGAAGTTTTGAATGTTCCCTCTCAACTTATACCTATTCACAATCATAGCAAAGATTGAAGGAGTCGGATTGAATAGACTGTAGTTCACCACAAGAATCCCGATATCCTTGGGTTTTAACCTTGTTTTCTTAAAAAGACTTTCTAGGGAGCCAAACATGACCTGCTTAGTCTCTTCTCGTGTTGTGGTCATGGAGGGCCGAGGGGGAATATAATGCAGTGCAGCAGGAAGATAAGTGTTGTCTCCTAAACCTGATCGTTCTAGTATCTTCACCTGGAATTTCAAGGATGAATCGTCAAATATCCCGAAAGCTTAGAGAGTTCCATAAAGAGTCGTAAGTTCACTTTGAGGCTTTCAGGGGGTTTGTAGTAGGAGTAATCCATAAGATACATAGGTCAAGGGAGAGACATCGTGCACCCAAAAACAATAATGGGACCCTGCATGCCTATAATTCGGAACCCATACCTCAAATTCTTATAAATTCCTCTATAAGTAAGAGAAACAAAGAATTAAGTGAAAACAAAAACAAACCCTGGAGGAGGAGTTAATCACCTGTAGAATATTTTAGAAGAGAGAAGGATAAGTTACTTGGAAAGGGTTGGGTCTCACATAGAATCCCATCACCCTAGACTCCACCTCACAGACTTAAAAAAGGTCCAAGCATACCTGAAACTCCTATTGAAGAAACAGTGGAAACCTCGAAGAAATTAAAAAGCCCCTCCTGTTGAAGAAACACTGGAAACCTCAAAGAAATTAAAGTGCTGGAGGAACTGGTTCCAAGCACGATTGAATCACCTGTTGAAGAAAAAGAACCCCGATGGTTGTTGAGAAGCTAGAGGAGCATGGGATTTACAATTCAAGTAAGATGAGTCGGTGGTGATCTAACGGCCGAGGAGCTGGTTCCAAGCATGACTGAATTTATTGTTGAAGAAGAATTTGAAAAGCCAGAGGAGCACGAAGTCGGTTTACAATTCAAGTAGTAGGATTCGGTGGTGATTTAACGACCAATATTTTTTTAATTGTCTAACACCTCATCCAAAGCTGCAAACCAATACACCGTGGCAACTAGAGAGTTCTTTTCAAAGGGGAATGCCTTATGACGTAACTAGTGTAGAGATTGATATCTAAAATCAAAACTAAGTTTGAACCCATATATTTATGTAATGCTAGATAAATAAATCCGTCATGCTTTAAGAAGAGTAATGGAAAAATGTTTAGTGACAAGTTAGTCTTTTAATTAAAATCTTTTTTTCATGTAGAAATTATAGATAAAAAAATTTCTCATTTAGAAATTATAAATGAATGGCAAAAAAATATATATATATTTTAAAAAAATTCAATAAAAAATATAATAATAATAATAATAAATTAATTTAATTACATTTTTTAAATTTTTTTATTAAAATTAAGTATAATATTGAATTTGTTTGGGACAGAACCAAAACAAATTCAATCTTATATATCAAAGACACTTTCCATGCCGTTTTAAGAAAAGAATTTAAGAAAATATAATCAATAATTAAAATTGAGTAGATTCATTACATTTAATTTAGTTTTTTCCTCTAATTAAGTAAAAAATTGAATTTGTTTGAGATAACACCAAAACGAAGTACATCTTTATATATCAAAGATACTTTCCATGCCGTTTAAAGTGCGAGTGCAAGATCAATATGGTGTTTTTTAGTTCCATTTTGTACCATCTAAGGTAGCCTTCAAACTGAACGTGGAATGATTATTATGATTTAAAACAATGTTATCATAATTCCATCACCCCGCCCCCCAAAAAAAAATTTAGCATCCTTAAATGAAAGTATAATAAATGGTATTATAATATATACCTTTACAAAGCTCTTAACACTATTATGTGAGACATCGATATTGCTCTTATAACTAGATTCTTCTTCAGTAGTGGTGCTTTGAAGATAGCACATGCAATATTTTAATTGGGTATAACTGAGAAGCTTATGGTGCCATGTTGGAGCTCTAACTACTTCCTTGTAAATAAAGCAAAATTGCTTAACATAATGATCCAAAACGAAAAATGGCATGCTCTATCAAGAATGATGGTGCCACCGTTTGTGCCAAGATAAAGAAAAAGAAAAACAGCATGGAAATGATTAAACAAAGATGCTCTTAAAAAAATAGCATATTAATGATATTCCAAAAGGAAAACTCACTGTAAAAATTAAAGATTATATATGTAAATCTCCACAAGTGACCATTAATTAAAATAAATTATTTATTATTTTGAAATAGTAATGATATTTTTTTAAAGAATAGTTTATGGGGCTTTGGATTGATGGTGAATGGGTGCATTGTTAAGACACTCCATGTGATAGATTACTGGTTCAAATCCTTGTGAGTCTTACCTACAAAAAAAAAGGATAATTTTTAAAGAGTAATGATCTTTTTTGTAGTTATAACATTAAATCGAGTATTTTATATATATAGAGAAAAGGGGGTTATTTAAAAATAATCAACATGTTTTTTCTTTTCACAAGTATAATAATGGATATGGACAACATTTGTTATTTCATGAATTGAACCTGGGTGGCGAGGATTCCATTCCTTCCTCCCAACCATCCACGATAACTGCAACTAACATATCAACACATCGTTAACTTAGATAGAATACATTTTCTCAATTGAAGTTTATGTAGGATAATTTGATTTTTTTCATTATTTGAAGACAAAAGAAACAAATAGAAACACTTTTTGGTGATAGCTTCATTAGTCATGGAATCCATTATAATTATAAACCTTTTTAATATGTTATCAACTTTGTTTTCAAACCCTATGGCATTAACTTGGAACTACACCTATAAATGGTTGAAAATATTGGAATAGGTAATAGATCTCATTGTTGGAATGTCTAGGAACTTCTCATACATGATTCACAATATGGAATTTCTTTCAATCAATTTTTAATGGTCTAACTATTGATTCATTTTTTTTAGGAAAGAAACATGTATCCATATACGTGAGATAGTTTTTAGATAGGAGGAATGACCTGCTATAGAGTTTTAGTGAACCCAAAATTTCAGACTACCAAGTGAGTCCATCATCAGAGGATGCGTCAATAGATATTCTCGCTGTCCATCATATCCCTTCCATGGTAGGATTTGTTGTTGTTAAATAATGAATCCATACAGGTGAGGATAGTTTTTAGATAGGAGGAATGACCTATTATAGAGTTTTAGTGAACCCAACGTTTTAGACTACCAAGTGAGTCCATCATCAGGGGATGCATCAATATATATTCTCGCTGTCCATCATATCCCTTCCATGGTAGGATTTGATGTTGTTAAATAATGAATCCATATAGGTGAGGATAGTTTTTAGATAGGAGGAATGACCTGTTATAGAGTTTTAGTGAACCCAACATTTTGGACTACCAAGTGAGGCCATCATTAGGGGATGCATCAATAGATATTCTCGTTGTCCATCATATCCCTTCCATGGTAGGATTTGATGTTGTTAAATAATGAATCCATACATGTGAGGATAGTTTTTAGATAGGAGGAATGACTTGTTATAGAGTTTTAGTGAACCCAACGTTTCGGACTACCAAGTGAGTCCATCATCAGGGGATGCGTCAATAGATATTCTCGCTGTCCATCATATCATATAGAAATTATCCTTCTATTGATTCAAGTAGAAATTCCCTATATGGTTGGCGGAAAAATTCATAGACCTGTCCATTTAACTGTTCTATAATACCCCATAGGCCTTGGTTTGTAGGAATTTACAGGGTAAGTGCCTCAGATAGAACACCGAAGGACGCTACTCACAAACAGATCACAGATCAATACACCAGTATTCTTGATGTGGTTAAAACCCTCAAAGAGGGAAACAGTCCACAGCCTGAGCCAACGCGGCCACTTTAGGCAATTTATTAATAAAAGAAATAGAATTTATATAAGCTTCTCTCATGAACGGTCATTTTACAAATGACCCTCCATGCTCTTTAAATAGAGATCATGGACCAATTGGGTGTTAAGCCATAGATCAAGTGTCCGTATTACCGAGGAGAGAATGAACCATCAGATCACTACATATCGTGACCGTTAGATTGTAAGTTAAAAAAATACATAGTATAGAAACACACTTTACCTAACTCTACACTAGACCAAGTTATACTTAACTATTTCCTATGTGTCGGAATATAATAACATCCCCCATTAAGAACAACTTGGGATAGGATTGAAGGATGTACAAATATGACACAACAAGAGAAGGAAGGAGGCATTAGAACCTATCCCCCCTTAGTGACAACTTCTTGAAATCCAAGCATAAATCGAAGTTTAGTAAACTTCACCTATGTGAGAGCCTTTGTAAAGATGTTTGCAACTTGATCATTTGTTGAACAATATTGCACTTCAGGAACATGGTCATGAATGAGCTTTCTGATGAAGTGCATGTTAGTTCAATGTGTTTGCTGTGCTAATGTTGGAATGGACCTTTGCGTAGTTGAATGACACTTTGATTATCACACCAAAGTGTAGTCGGATGCTACTGCTGAAAGCCAAACTTTGACAGGATCTGACAAAGCCACATGGCTTCCTTACTAGCTTCTATAATGCCACGATACTCTAATTTTGCTGAAGAAAGAGAAAATGGCACTTGTTACTTGCAAGCCCATGTAATAGGTCCACAACCAAGAGTGAAGACATAACCGGCAATAGACTTCCAATCATCAAGGTCACTAGCCCAATTAGAATCAACGAAACCAACCAATACAGGAGATGGTTATAAACTGTAATGAACCCCAAACTAAATTGTACCTTGAACATAACACATTATTCTTTTAGCTGCTTTCCAATGACTTTCATGTGCGTTTTGCATAAACTGCGCAATAAGGCCAATAGAAAAGGAAAGGTCAGGACTAGTATGGGTCAGATACAAAAGTTTTCCTACAAGCTGACAGTATAAGGTAGCATCAACTTTAGGGGAAGTACTTTCAAACTTATTTTTAAGGCTGGACTTCACATGGTGTATAAGGTTGGGTTCACTACTAGTAAGGATAAGATCATCAACATAAAGAACAAGAATGATAAGAGAATTACCCACTTTCTTGGTGTAGACAGTATTGTCAGAATGACACCTACAAAAGCCAGCATCTAAAAGAAAGCTATCCATTTTGGCATACCAAGCCCGAGGGGCTTGCTTGACACCATAAAGGGATTTCTTAAGTCGACATATAAGGTTGGAGTCTGTTTGTATAAATCCAGGAGGTTGTTCCACATATATTTCTTCATGTAAGTCCCCATGCAAGAAGGTAGACTTAACATCCATCTGATGGACTTCCCATTTGAAAGAGGCAACAAGGGAAAGAACAAGGTGGATATAGTTCATTTTGGCAACAGGGGAGAAGGTTTCAATATAGTCAATGCCTTCAACTTGTGAAAAACCCTTAGCAACAAGACAATACTTATGTTTATCAACTTTTCCATCTGGTCCATACTTGGTTATGTAAACCCATTTGCATCTAACAAGTTTTTGTCCGTTTGGAAGAGGAACAAGATCCCATGTATCATTTGCCAATAATAAACGATATTCTTCCTTCATAGCTGCGTCCCAATTTGGATGGCCTGAAGCTTCTGCAAAGGTGTCAGGATCATAATTCACTGAAGCTTGAGCCAGTAAAGAAGAGGCTCTATCAAACAAAGAACGTGCATGTCGCTGATTTGTAGGATCACCTGCAAGAGCACCTCCTGCATCCCGAGTGGTATAAACCCATTTTGGAAGCTGAGGAGCTGAAGGAGGATCCAGAGAAGGTGGGGGAGGATTATCTTCCTCACTGTCATCATCTGAAGAAGAAATATTTTCAGAAGTAAAAGGGATGGAGAGAGGCGGCACATTTTCCGAACTAGGCTTGTAGGCCGATTTATTTTAAGCAAACTTTACATCTCTTCTAATGATAACAGTTTTGGACTTAAGTGGAATAAGTCTATATCCTTTAACATCTTCAGAATATCCAACAAAAATATTTTTTTCACTCTTAGGTTCTAAAGATTTATGTTTCTCATCTGGAATATGGGCCCATGCTTCACTTCCAAAAACATGAAAGTGACTTACACCTAGTTTAATTGAGCTCCATGCTTCTTTTGGAGTGATATTCTTTATAACCTTAGTAGGAGTGCGATTTACTATGTAATTTTGACAGTTAATTGCTTCTGCCCACAATTAAGACTATGTCCTTTAGATTGAAGCATACAATTAGCCATTTACTTTAAGGTGTGATTCTTTCTTTCATCTACACCTTTTTGTTGTGGAGTATATGGAACAATGTGTTGCATTTGAATTCCATGCTCAGTGCAAAACTTGATGAATTTTTGTTAACATATTCTCCATCATTATCAGATCTTATCTTAAGAATTTGATGTCCATATTGTTTTTCAACAAAGGCCTTAAAGGCCAAGAACATGTTAAATACTTCACTCTTGAGTTCTAAGAAGTATACCCAAGTGCGTCTGGAGAAATCATGAATGAAAGTTAAGAAATACTTGTAGCCAGAGAATGAAACAACTGGAAGTGGACCACATAAATCACTATGCACAAGCTATAAAGGGGTTGAGGCATGCCAAGAGGCACGCTTTTCAAAAATATCTCGATGATGTTGTTATAGGACAAATTGACCTCCTAATCAACTCAGAGGAGAAGGAAAAAATGACTGAAAGAATGACCATAGTTGCAGGCCCATAATCCACACTAACGCTCTCTGTACACTGACAACCTGCTTTATAAAGCTTGTTTACAAGCATAAATGAGCATTAGTCCCCTGCTAACTCATGTTGTTAGACCAGAGGGAGTGTTAGTGAACTTTAGTGATGCTCAAGTGGTTATGCCAACGAATCTGCCATAAAATAGCTAGATATTATTTCCCTAAATTTGTGCAAGAAAAGTAGGGAAACTCCAAAAATCAAGATATTTGGAGGAATTCTATTCCGGAAACAGAGGAAAATGGGAAAAAGCTGGTAAAAGAGGTAGGTTCATGGTTTTTACCCAAATGAACTACAGGTGGAGTTGGGAAGCCCTAATTTGATTTCTATTTAGGCAACGGGAGGGCCATTGCACAAGGGTTAGAGCATTTAAAAGGATAGTACATGGTGCTGTTGTGATATTTTCATATTCTTGAAGGAGTTAGTTGAAATAAGGAGAGAGAGAGAGGAAGCAGGGATACAGAAGGCTAATACAATAGGGTTGTTGTAATCACTCTTCTGAATATAGGACTGCGGTTGTGTTCCACTACTCAAAGTGTCGGTGATATTGTGCATTTATTTGTTTATTTTGATGCTTGTTGTGTTGAGTAGATAAGTTACACATTTATACATGTTTGTTATGAATTCTTACATTAATTTTTAGAAGTATATGCTGTGATTGGTTTGCTTCATTCTTTTGTGCAGGAATCGTCTTGGAGCCAGTTAGGAGGAGTTCTTCTTACTGCACAGAGATCCCCAAGCGAATCTAGAAAGAACCAAAGGTGATCCTTTCTCCATATCTTGTCAATATATGTTAGATAGATGAACATGTGTGTAATAGGTACCTTTTGCAGATAACCTTACAGTCTGTCAGAAGTCTCGAGAAGATTTTCGAGGGTAGTTTTCATCCCGTGCATTTTACCCCATATCAGAACTGGCGACTCCACTGGGGACTATACATTTAGTTCCCTGTTATCTAGACTCCTCTAAGATCTCTTCTCTCTTCCATGAGATTCCCGCTTCTTCATATCCTTCTTTGATCCACCATCTAGCTTGTTGCATCTTTCAAAGTTGCTTTCTCTTCAGAAACCGATCCCAAAAGCCCACGTTTTGAGCTCTTTCCCTCACTAACACAGTTTGCTGGTCTAAACAGAGCTTTATGAAGCTCTTTGAATGTGCACAGGGAGCATTAGTGGCCAAACTAAAGCTATGTTTACACATAGACAGAGCATTAGTGACCCATTTCCATGATTTTCAAGAGACCTTGTGGACCAAAAGGGGGGGAACTTGTCCCAAGGGCTAAATTAGGATCTACAACAGTATCATGCTAACAAATTTGGTGTCTTAAAATTTATTTTTTAAGAAAATGCTTTAGTTTTTCTCTCATAAAAGAAATTTTTGTTGAAAGAAAAGCTGATAAACTGTACATCTCCTTTTGTTGAAATAGTTGTAGGCTGCTTTGTTTTGGTTCAATAGTTGTTAGGGAATATTGAGAAAAGGAACTTTTAGTTATGCAAAGTGTTGAATGACTTTATATGCACTGGTGAGTACATGAATATGTGAAAGAATACATGTGTAGAATAAGACTTGTTTGCATAAGAAATTGAATATTTTTTTTTTCAAATCATAGTTCTGCACAGTTTATCGTGTTGAGAGTCTCATCATATTCATACGTCAACACCCCCTCGGAAGACAAATAAAAAAGTACACTAAAATTTACACTAAAATAAATTAGATACTCTTTTTTAGAGAAAACCAACATTAGATAGATTAGGACCTTGGGTTAAGAGAGTAAGTCAACTACCCAAGGTTGCAAATCAAACTAGTGTCGTTAAAGAGTGAAAAATCCTTCTGCACTCATATTACCAGGACCACTCCACTCACACCAGAGCGAAATAAAAGACAACATAGGATTGTAATCCAAGGTAGCTCGCCTTCTTTTACAACTCCTTTGGGCATTCTATGTAATGGGGGTCCCTTCAGGGATTTCAGAACTGAGTCGAGGACTCAGGTATCTTGTCCACACAACGTGCTATCTATGACTATGTCCCCCCTAGTAATGTTTGTGATTTGAGGTATCTCTAGTGGCCAATGCTTCTAGGTACTTACCTAACGTGACTGGGATGAGTTGTCTTGGTACCTCAAACGGACGGACCTACTTTGTCTTCATTTTTTGGGAGGGTGCTCGTCTTCACGAGAGTACTTGGCCCCTCAATCTGAGGTTTGGGTGAAGCTCAAAAGTAACCATAGTTGTACATTTGGCCATCCTTCTTTGTTACTCATTGAGAAACTAGGTTTCATCTCCAAGAATCGGTGTTCATTAGACAAGGTAATTTCACTTTGTTTGCTGATTGTCATTTTTAGTGTATTTTTTCTTTTTAGGTACCTGAGTGCTATCGTTTTTGAGACTTAAAGAATATCACCTTAAAATTTATCTGATAAAATTTATCAGTCATTTTAGCTACATCCGGCCCTCACTGTCAATCTAGGTGATTGTTAGGACTTCCTCCACTCCTTGTGGAGGATTTGCCGAGATCCACTGACTCGGATTCCTCATCTTCAAGGGATCAATGTCCTAAATCGCACACAGGATTGTTTTGGACGACTGACGATTCTGATTTGCCAGAGGACTTATTTACAGAAGGATTTCTTCCTCATTTTAACACCCCTCTTACAAATCTGTCAGATCTTGTTATTGATCCCGCCATACCAGTACTTCACTCTTCACTGGGAGGAACTCTCCCATCTATTCAATCGACACCTCAAGGGTTGTGGAATTATAAAGACACTGTGAGTCCTCTATCACTTCCCTAGTCGACGGTCATCACAACACTGGCAATGTGGAACCCCGCAATCCCATTTATCCCAGGTATTGCAACTCACATAACACCCTCTATCAGCGGAACCCAGCAGATGCCAGGTTCCACTCCTATGGTGCATCAAAGCATACCTTCGACTAGTGCCACGTACAGTGCTCCATATAACACTCAATGTGGCACTATGGGTGCGGTTCCAATTTACCAAAATCAAGGTCGGCCGCCAATGTATAGTTATAACCCCTAGATTCAAACATCTGGGGCAGTTCCCAATATGCACATGGCGGCGGGGAATCTCACAGTTCCCCCGTCGTTCTCAGGCATGCATGGACAGTAGCTGATTGACATGAATTTTCACTTTGTCAATCAAAGCCATATGGTTAGTTCTGTGTCGGTTGGGAATCCACAAGGGATTCCCACACAAACCATGGGCACCCTACTCACACACTCAGATGAGTCAAGGGGGCACCGCTTATACTGGGGGAAACTTCATACCCCAGTATCAAAATCCTCATAGTAATCCACTTTACAACACCGTACCACAAAGCAACTGCTACACCACGCAGCCCATGTACACCATCGGGAACCAAACGATGGGAGGAGCGCAGAGCTCCTCAGGTCATCCGTCTTCACAATGGTCCGAGTCGAGGGAACCCAACAATTTGCCTTTTTTGGCAACATTGGATATCCCCAACTTATACAAGTTGACAAACAACCCCATCTATCATAACCTACAATGGCTGTTGATCCCGCATAAAATACTGACGGACATTCCTAAGTTTGACAGAATACAAGGGGAGGATCTGGGCACTCACATCACCATCTACCATCTATGGTCTGTTTCTAACTCCATGGTGGATGACAGTGTTTGGTTGCGTCTTTTCCCCCACACCTTCATTGGAAATGTTGCAAAGTGGTATATTGAGTTACCACGTGTGTCAATGAATACCTTTGATGCTTTAGCGATGGAGTTCCTAAAGCACTTTTAGTTACCTATCCGTTATGGGACAAGGATGGAGCTCCTTACTTCGTTTCGTCAGGATACCTCCACCCACATCTCTGATCATATCCATGAATGGAGACATAGGTGGAGGTTAGTCAAAGCCCCCATCCCTGATTTTCTCTTAACAAACTGGTTCTATAAGTCGCTACTCCCACAAATCGCTAGAGATGTCGCTTTAGGTGGTGCGGTCACGGAGGACCAATCCATACGTCGTGCCCAACAATTGGATTTAATTTATTTACAATCTGGCACTCTCTATGACATTATCCCCTATGCTTCCGGTAACCCCAATCCTCCCACCACTCAGCGCCCTGGAGCGGATGCCGACGGGATCGTTGGCACAACCTCCACGGGCACTGTAAAACAACTCAGTGGGTCCGTTGCCAAGTTGGCAATAGACCCCTATATAGAAAAGTGACTGCTCTTCCTGCCACTGCGATTAACTCTATGCAGTCTACACAGAAATCTAGTAGCAAGAATAAGAAGAGATAGAACAAGGCTGCTCCTTCTGAGGAGCAGTCATCTAAGCAACCCAACCCAAAATAGAACGCCGCTACGCCTACTAATACGGAAAAGGATAAAGGCACCAAATATTCGTGCAAACTCTGTCTTGAAGATCACGTAACTTGGCGTTGTCCGCATCTTCAAGAATGCACAGATTACCTTACCAAGAAAGATTCTAGTAAGACACTTGCGGTCCATAGAAATCCTTTTCCTAATCAATAGCAACAAAATCTCGTTGCCAACCAAACGCCACCCACGTTAGGGGGAAGCGATGGTTCACAACAACCTTCAGCGGGTGAAGGAAGCTCTACCGTTTACACATTTGAAACAGTATAACTAACAACCAGAGCCAAATCATATGAAGCTCTTGTCGCTCCTGCAGCAGAATCATCCATAGGTCAAAACCCATCGCCGCCCAATGATTTGCAAATCGAAAGGCCGGTTGAGGACCTTGTAATTTGACCCCCCAAGGGGGCACTTCGATGCACAATGCACAACACATCTGTACGTGCTGCCCAACACTACAACATTGTAGAGTATTTGGTGCAAGTGCCGTCGGTAATGTCGCTGCTTGAAGTATTACAAACATGCCCCAGCCAAAGGAAATATTTTCTTTTGGCTATCAGGGGTATTAACCCTGCGGATTCCATGCTTACCATTTTCAACATGGACAAGTGTAAACCTTCCCTTTCCCACTAGCTTGCATTTCAGGCGCATATCACTTTGAAAGGTAAAGGTATACACCGAACTGTCATTAACGAAGGTGCTTCGACCTGCATCATGTCGGCTTCATGTTGGCTCGCCTTGGGTTCCCCAACCCTCTCCCCACCGTCGAACTCCCTTAAAGCTTTCGACGGCCACACCTTTGTCCCAAAAGGATACCTAGCCAGTTTTCCCATCACTTTGGCTGGGAAAACAGTAATGGTGGATGTAGAAGTCGTGGACAAGAGATTCAACTATAATCTGTTACTAGGTCACAGTTCGACATATGCCATGACGGCTGTCGTATCCACTATCTTTCATATCGTCCTATTTCCATTGGATGGAAATATCATCACAGTGGATTAGTTGTCCTTTTGCACCTCTGATTATTGACCATTACCAAACAGCTCCGTACCCCTAGTAGGAGGTGTAACTGACAGTTTTGTTAGTATAAGTACTGCTCTGTTGAAGGCTTCCTCCCTAATGGGTTGTTTTCCTCTTCTGTCACCACAGGTTCCACAATTGGTCAACATGCTTTCATTAATTCCTCATGAACTGATCGATCCCTAGATCCTAACGGTGCCTTTAGACCTTGATACATTCAGAGACCAGATGCCGTTGTCATCAGCTGAATCAGCCTACAAAGGCATTCAATCAGTATCCACATCTCCGGTCAAGTTGGCTATCGCTGACGATACCACCCCCCTTCCCATAACCAATCTTCCTTTAGATCCATGCGATCAATTCCCCTCAACGGACGAAGCCGCGAGAGAAATCATGATTTTTGGAGAGAAACATTGGGAGGAATGACATACTCAGTGTTCAACATCTGATTCGGACATGATGCCACTTCAAGTCTTGTCCTCTGTCACAAACAAAATAATTTCCCCACCCTATACAAGCATTCAAACTCTTGGGGTGGATGAAAATATGGACGACACTTCCATGTCATTTCCCATAGATAGTTCAGTCAGGATAGGGACCATGGAAGACACCCATATGAGAGAATATTACAGTCTTGAGGAAATTGCAAACTCCACCTGCCTACATGAGGAATTCCATGAAGAATTTGTTTGGTCTCAGGAGGAAATGCCCGACTTTAACCCATCGTTTGTCATGCATGAGATCCAACTTTATGATGAGGAAAAACGGAATGGGTGGCTACTTCCTTCCCTCGATATAGCCGTTGAACCCATGCCCGGCCCTACAACCAAAGAAGAATGCCTACTATACCTCAAACAACTAGATAAAACCCGTAGGGCTACTGCTTTAGCACTCACAGCTCACAAGGAGTGTGTACAAGCCATATTTGCACAAGCAGTTAGGTTTTCTTCTTTCCAGGAGGGTGACTTCGTATCACTCTGTCATCCAAAATATAATCTCTTGGAGGCATGCACACTTTGACCCATTTGGCTAGGTCCCTATGTCATAACTAAAGTCCTCCCCTCAGGGGCATATGAACTACAGGACTGGGACAAAAACCCACTCAAGGAGCCCACATACGAGCTCTATTTAAAAAAGTATCCTACCTAGTGTCATGCTGGGTAGGTACTTTGTAATTTTATGTATTCATAAGTTTTGCATCCCTTTTTTGATGTGATTGGATTGTTTTTGTTATTTAGTGGAGTACTTGTCTCATACATTCTGTTCGCAATGCAGATGTTGTCGTTACCCCTAGCATAGGTAGGATATGCAGATGGTGCTAGTTGTCACACACGACACATTGCATCAGCTACTTGGGTCATCTATACACTCGAGTCAGAACTATTTTGCTCCGGGGGAGTCTTTCTTGGTACTACCACCAACAATATTGCCGAGTACATGTTTGTCGTTTCGCTTCTCACGGAAGCGTCATCAAGGGGCATCTCCAATCTGGTGGTCAGGTTAGACTCCCAGCTAGTCGTTATGCAATTGACCAATCATTATCATGTTTGCAATCCAACCTTGTTACGTAACTATCTAAGGATATGCCTCTTGGAACACCAATTTGACACAATCACATATGAGCATGTTCCTCGAGAATTAAATACTGTTGCTGATTTGCTAGCTAACTATGTATTAGATTGGCATTTGTTATAAATAGCAGGCATGAGAAGTAAAAACATTTACTAAAGTTAAAAATTTGTCACAAAAAACATTTTTTAAACACATTTACACCACCAAAAAATACCAATATATATATATATATATATATATATATATATATATATATATATATTATAGGTAGATATCCAGTTTTTAACATAAAAAATATTCCAAAACTTGGATGAGTTAAGTACAAAATGACTTAAAGCCCAGCTATAAACACTCATATGGCTATGCCAGAACACCTGCTATGATGAGCCTATTGCTCCAGAAAAGCTAAAACAGCTCTAGCTACCCTAGGAAGAACCAGAAACCGCTCAGGTACACCAATGGTGTGTCACTGCATATGAGCAAGAGTCTCCCTCATAGGAAGGGGAGGGACACCCATAGTCAAACCCTCTAGGTTCCTCAAGACCTCATGGAGACTGTTGGCATCACCCCCTCCAGCATGTAGTTGGCTGCCTCGTCGCACATAGCGAGGTTGGCCTGCAGGTTGTACTGGTGCCACATCTGTGTTAAGCATAAAAGTTTCATGTCAGTTCTTATCTCATCAGTAAAAAACATTACATATACATTCAAAAGTACAAAAATACTTAAAGTACTATCAACATTATTCTCACCTTGAGGACCCCAGTTGGTCCCGGGTGGTAGCATCAAGTCTGGGTCGCTGGTAAAGTCCATGCCTTCATAGGCATAGTCATCAACAATCATGATTTTGCTGCGAAGCCACTAGAAGAAGTCTTCGTCAAAGAAATGCCAGAACGGTCCTCCTCTTGTGCAAGGATCAAGTGATGACTAGTGACCCTGCTTTGGCTCCCTCGGATCAAAGGGACCTAAGCTCACCCGTGGGCACATGAAAGGTACCCTCTCAAGGATAAATGAGACTATGATAGTACTGTACCCAAAACTGTGTTGGGTACGGGTCTTGCATGCTATCAATTCTGCCTTCAACTGGCAAATCACTGCTTCACACTAGTTGAACATCTGGGGCTGGACATAGTCTATGGCAAGCAATAGTTGGGCCTTTGTTTCTACATGGGGACTTTTTGACCCTGCCAAATGCACAATCAACCATAAAACTGCCCTCATAGACTAAGATCGAATCCTCTCTATCGGGACTCTGTTGTTGATTAGTCCACTCCTAGGGATGCAATAGATAACTACTGGCTCTGAAGTAGAATGTGGATTTGGCTTGCCACCGGTAAGGTTTGCATGTGCCCCATGGCATGACAAACCAATCAAAAAGTAAATGTCATCCTGGTCAATTTCCAGCTCTTGATCTCCAATCTTGAACACTTGCTCGTGTTCATCCCAGCACTGTATGATCCATCTGAGGAGCTCCTCCTATCCTTTCATTAGCTCTAGCCTTGCATACTTCAACAAACCACAGTGGCGCAATGCAAGTATGCAAGCTGGATCATTTTGCATCTACAATTCCTCATTGTCATGGGCCCATTCTCTCCATAGGTGAGTCATTTCAGCTCAAAACCTGCACAAAATAACCCTAAAAATAAGTTAAAATGGGGCAAAATCACTTAAGGAATCCATGCATGAGGTTTTCAAAAGCGCCCTACTGTCTTAACGCCCCTCCCAGTGCTGCACATGGAGGATTAACGCCCTCCCATGGCTCGTACGAAGCATTTAACGCTCCCTATTGGCATGCTGGAGGGCGTTAGTGCACAAACATGGCTCTAGGCCACCTTAGATCTGCAAATTTCCACCCACAAAACTGATTAAAAAAAGGTTTAATAAATCATAGAGAAAGGTTTTAACTCTCACCTGGCACTGATGGCACGCCGAATGGTTGTCAGGATCTCCTGCAATGGTCCGCGGAAAATCTGCTCCTCTTTAGCTCCAACTAGCTCTCACAAACTTCAAAATAGTGAAAATGATGCATGTGAAAACTCCAAGCATCTCCTTATATAAGTGAGAGAGACATGATTTTTTGAAAAATCATTAAAGAGGAATAATCCATTCTACATGATTTTTTATCATGCATAAACCCAGATAATGGGAATTGCTGCTTTTTTATTGCTTTTAATGAAAGTACTTCAGGAATGAAAAGTAGTAAAAGCTGCATGCAAGACTTTATAGAGCACTGTTAGGGATATTTTATTACTTTTTAAAAAATATAAACATCCCCGAGCTTTTGTCCTTGCGCTGTTAAATCTATGCAACGATAAATAGAGCACTTTTGGAGACATTTTATTGCTCTTTAAAAATATAAACACCTCCAAGTTTTTGTGGTAGAGCTCGTTAAACATATATACCACAACCCGTAAAGCATTTTTTGGGGATATTTTATCGCTCTTTAAACAATACAAACATCCCCTAGTTTTTCATCATTTGCACTCATTAAATATATGCAAACAATGCTCTGAGCACCTTTTTTTTGATCTAGTTCCAGCTCATAAATTGAAAAAGACCAACGGAGCATCCTTTTTAGGCACTTTTTTCTCACTTTTTAAATTGAAAAAATCTTGAGCTGTGTCTTGCTGCTTGTTAAACATGATAAAGATGACCCAAGGATTCTTTCAGGAACTTTTTTCAAGCTCGTTAAAAAATGAAAAATCCTGAGTTTTTGTTACTGAGCTCGTTAAAAGTGTCACGACAAAAAATGAGTTTAGTCCGCCGGCTCGTACTCATAAAATAATGAGGTTGAAATCTATTCGAAAAAGGTTTCTCTTTAATCGGGTCCAGTAGATTAAATACAGAAAAGTAATCGATACACGTATACTATTAACCTCTTTTTGCACCCATTTAACAACTACGACAAAGGGACCACCATGGAGTCTCTCTTTACGATCTTTTCAGACTCTCTAAAGATGAAAAGATCACCGAGTTGTCTAGTATGGACTCTTTAAATACACAGACAAGATATAGAGTCGTTATTTTTACGATACTTTTCAAACTCTTAAAAGATGAAAAGATTGACGAGTTTTCTTGTCTAGACTCATTAAACTAATTAGATAGGGAAAAGAGTAGTTCTTTTTGCGATCCTTTTCAGACTCTCTAAACATGAAAAGATCGATGAATTTACTCGTCTGGACTCATTAAAAATCAGAATTTGGGGAAAAAGTGGAAATACAACCGTATCCTGAAGCATGGTTTGGCAACAAAAGTTCCCTTGAACATGGCACTCCCTCAGATAAACCGTCATTTTGGTAGCCTCTCAATATGAACCCTACCAACCTATGAGTTTTTAGCCTATATACCCTGATGCCATTGCATCTCCGTATCTTAAACTCTCTATAGTGTTCACGAGTCTAGTGTTGTTTGATTAAAACTGTTGTCATGCCTTCTATTGTTTAAGGGTCCCTACTTGTTTCCTCGATCAACTGACCCTACATATCCTTTCATCATGCCTTCTGTTGTTTATACCCAAAAGCTCAAAAGATTCTTCAGAAAACAAAATCATCCTTGTCCGGTTTCGTGTCGACTGATGTAGGACATGTCATTGCCTACCTTTCGACAGGTTCCTTCCTATCGACTTCAACACTCTATCTAGGAAGATAACCCATAAACACATTCAGTGCCTTGGTGCTTGCAGACATTAGTGGCAAGTTACCTTGTGCTTGATCATGGGTTTTCATCATGGGCTCCTGGTTAAGCGATTCTACGAGTGTTTGATGACAAAAAATATTTCACACTCACTAGTTTGCACTGTGCATCTTGGAGACCATCACCATTATAGGTGGCCTTCCTCGCATTTGTTAATAGTCTCCATTATTGGCTAGTAATCAGATGATTTCGTGCATGTTTGACGTCAACTCATTTTATCACATGTACCGATCTATGCTGTCCGGTGAAGCAGGAATCAAGACCTTGGGCAAAGGCTTGCATCATTCAGCCTTGTTTCCTCTCCTAAACTGCGATATTGTTCTTTGAAGACAACCATTTCAGGATAATCTATTATGACATTGGATCTGCCCTGTGCCATGTTGGCGGCCAGCATTGTTATATCTCTGAGGGAAAGTTACTTTGACATAGCTATTGAGCATGGGAATGCCCGGCTCAGGAAATGATTTTAACAGTTCATATATATGTACTTTTGTTGTATCAGGTTTTCCTTATTGCTAGACACTTCTCTCTCTCTACAAAGATTTCGACAGGAAATTACAATATTCTCATAAAGTATTTCAGCCATCGTCTCTGCCTATGATCTCATACTTTAGGGGGCATCTGTTATAGGAAAAATTGAACTCCTAATCAACTCAGAGGAGAAGGACAAGATGATTGAAAGAATGACTACAGTTGCAGGCCCAAAATCCACACTAATGCTCTTTGTACATTGACAAACTGCTTTATAAAGCTTGTTTACAGGCATAGAGGATCATTAGTCACCTGCTAACTCATGTTGTTAGGCTAGGGGTGCATTAGTGAACTTTAGTGATGCTCAAGTGGTTATGCCAACAAATTTGTCATAAAATATCTAGATATTATTTCCCTAAACTTGTGTAAGAAAAGCAGGGAAACTCCAAAAATCAAGATATTTGGAGGAATTCTATTCCAGAAATAGAAGCAAATGGGAAAAAGTTGGTAAAAGAGGCAGGTTCATGGTTTTTACCCAAATGAACTACAAGTGGAGTTGGGAAGCCCTAATTCAATTGCTATTTAAGCAATGAGAGGGCCATTGCACAAGGGTTAGAGCATTTAGAAGGATAGTACATGGTGCTGTTGTGATATTGTCATATTCTTGAAGGAGCTAGCTGAAAGAAGGAGAGAGAGAGAGAGGAAGAAGGGATAAGGAAGGCTGACACAACAGAGTTGTTGTAATCACTCTTTTGAATATAGGAGTGCAGTTGTGTTCCACTACTCAAAGTGTTGGTGATATTGTGCATTTATTTGCTCATTCTGATGCTTGTTGTGTTGAGTAGATAAGTTACACATTTATACATGTTTGTTACGAATTCTTACATTAATTATCAGAAGTATATCCTGTGATTGATTTGTTTCGTTCTTTTGTGCAGGAATCGTCTTGGAGCCATTCAGGAGGAGTTCTTCTTACCGCATGAAGATCCCCAAGAGAATCTAGAAAGAACCAAAGGTGATCCTTTCTCCATATCCTGTCAATATATGTTAGATAGATGAACTTGTGTGTAATAGGTACCTTTTGCAGATAACCTTACAGTCTATTGGAAGTCCCGGGAAGACTTTCTAGGGTAGTTTTCATCCCGTGCATTTTACCCCATCGCAGATGTTTTCCAAGTACACATCCGGAACAAACACCAAATTTGCAAGATACCATAGGAAGACTTGCCACCATATTTTCTTTACATAGATTTTGAAGGGAGAGATAGTTTAAGTGACCAAATCGCTCATGCCAAAGTTTGCTCACTTCATCATTATGAACAACAAATACTGAGGGACAAGTTGATGATCCAACGTTGTTAAACTTATACAATCTTGTAGAATCATTAGCAATGCCAGTAGCTAAAATCTATTTAAGATCTCTTAGGTCCTTAATTACAACATCGCGAGGTGAAAATTCAACGGTTTTACCTTCACGTGAATGAGTTATCTGATATACAGATAGAAGGTTGTAGGATAAGGTTGGAACACATAATACTTCATTAAATTGACCATTATCTAGATGAACAATTCTAGTCCCTACAACACTAAGAGATATATCATCACCAACATATATATTTTTGATGTTACAATCATTTAAAGAATAAAACATGGCTTTGTTTTTGGCCATGTGATAAGAAGCTCCAGAATCAATGAGACACTCATGAGAATGAGAAGAAGAAGATACATTTAGTGCATAAACAGACCGAGATGCTTGACAACCACATGCAGAAAGTGCTATTTCTGAAGATGAAGTTGAAGTTGAAGAGTGCTCCAAATGGATGTTATGTTTCTTCATTGTTGCTTCCAAGGCTTCCATTTTCTTAAAGCATTTGGATTCTAAGTGGCCATCCCAATTACAAAGGTTGCAATGTCTATCGGTCTTCTTCCCTTTGTTTTTATTTGTCTCATCATTTTGAGACTAAAATTGCTTAGGACCCTTGTTTTGTTTATGACCATTCTTTTTAGGATAGGATACTGCTTCTTAGGATTCCTTGAATTTGGTTGTTGCTGGGCGGCTAAGGCTTTATTAGAAGAGTTTCCAAGATTAAGAAGACCAAGATGTAAGAGTTTTTTTTGTTCTCTTATTCAAGAATCACAAAAGGCATCAAAAGAGGGGGACTTGTAGTCTTGTCCTTGAGAAATAAAGGCTTCTCTAGTAGAATGGAAGGTGGAAACAAACACAGAGTAGGCTGGTCCCAACTTAGTAAGAATTGAATAGATAAGGCTACCATCTTCTTTCTTAACCTTAACATCTTCCAAGATAAGTCTAAGGGTCTTGAACTTGGACAAAAAATCTTCAATGGAAGAAAAATTATTGGGGTCCAACTTAAGGAACTCATTTTCGAGTTGATGGGCTCTAATTTCATTTTTAATTCCAAAAACTTTAGTGAGCTGTTTCATTGCTTCATTAGGGGTACAAGTTTTGCGATATGGAATCTAAGGTCTAGAGAAATAGACATCCCTATCAACCCATGTTCTTGATCTTGCCTATTTTCCCATTTGGCTTTCTTATCTTCATCTTTAGG
Source organism: Pinus taeda (assembly GCA_000404065.3). NCBI lineage: Eukaryota > Viridiplantae > Streptophyta > Pinopsida > Pinales > Pinaceae > Pinus > Pinus taeda. The sequence goes on from APFE031221940.1 coordinate 41,374, forward strand.
TTTAGTTTATTGGCCTGAGGCTATTTTGTAAAGACCTTTACTTCTAAGTAAATCCATAATTTATGACCACCATTGGAAGTAGTTGGCATTGTCAAGAATATCTTGGCATGGAATTTCCATTTGATTAGAAACTGAATCTATATATGCTGAAACTAAGTGTTCTAATGGAAAGATCTTGAAAAATTAGGCTGATTAAAAAAATGGCTCTAAAAACCGCTTACAGATGAAGAAGTTATGGATTTTTGAAGAAAAATTGTTGAAAATGCCGCCGAAGTGCGTGAATGTGCGAAAGTGAATGATAATGTTATATTTAAAAAAAAAATCCCCCCCTCCAAACTTAATCTAATTAGCTCACTTAAGAAAAAAGATTTTATGTGACCCACTTTTATAAATAAGCGAAAGTCACTTTTACAATGGTACTTTATGAGCTACCCACTAAATTGTAACTTAAATAAAAGATAAAGAGACTTTATAATTATAAGTGAATCATTTTTTGTAATGGGTGAGAACACTTTTACATAAAGTAACTTTAAAACATAAGTTACATATACTTTTTGAAAAAGTAACTCAAAAAAAGGAAAGACTTGAACTCAAGACCTCTATTCTCTAAAAGTAAATTTGGACCAAGTGAGCTAGTTTAAAAGGTTATTAATTTTTGGGAAAGAGGAAGAATTTTTTTTTTTTGTCACTAACATTTTGGGGTGCATGCTTGCTTGAAAAAGCTCATTTTTCCTACAAAACAAAAAACCACACAACCCAACACATATATACAAAAAATCCAAACCTTATGGCTTGAAGTTAGCTTTCGCCAGAAACTAAATATTTTCCTCCATGATCACACTAAGGCGTGATAGAAAAGAGCACACGCATGAGAAACATCATTTCTTTCTGTTTTTGATTTTCTCAGATCGCACAGAGTCACAGGGTAAAGAGCATATGCAGAAATGAAAGGTATAGTTCTGGTAATAAAAAAACATAGAGCTAAATAAACTAAAATAAACAGAGAGATGAATAACTAAAACTGCAAATAAAGAATGTATGCCTTTAGATCTTAAAAGTGACGTAGCTAGGGCTAGTAGAAACCTTTTCACATGAAACAAAAGGGGTTCCTCACTGGAACAAATGCTCCTAACACAATAGAGCAGTCCTATAGGCTCGAAAATAGTAAAAAACAATAGATATAGGAAACAACAGTTGCATGCACTTGTACCAGCTTCAGATTTGGATCACCAATGGATGCGGTCCTCAAATAGCTCTGATACCATGTAGGAATTTATAGGGTAAGTTCCTCAAATAGAACACTGAAGGACACCGCTCACAAATAGATCATAGATTAATACACCAATATTCTTGACGTGGTTAAAACCCTCAAAGAGGGAAACAGTCCACGGCCTGAGCCAACGCGACCACTTCAGGCAATTTATTAATAAAAGAAATAAAATTTACATAAGATTCTCTCATGAATGGTCACTTTACAAATGACCCTCCATGCTATTTAAATAGAGAACATGGACTAATCGGCTGTTAAGCCATAGATCAAGTGTCGGTATTACCGAGGAGAGATTGAACCGTCGGGTCACTACATATCATGATTGTCGGATTGTAAGCTACAAAAGTACATAGTAAAGAAACACACTTTACCTAACTCTACACTAGACCATACTTAACTATTTCCTATGTGTCAGAATATCCTAATATGGTCCATGTTGAGGCCTTCCTTTGAGAGGTTGTTTGTAGTCTTTTTCATTTCCATATAAATATGATGTAGCAAGTAAAAAGGATAAGGTATCAATAAGTTGCATAATTTCCTCTCGAATAGGCATGGGAATAATATTCCTGCAAACTTGAGTTTTATTGAGCCACTTTATAGTGAGCAAGGAGTCCCCAAAACCCGAATCCAAGTGAATACTTTCTCTAAGGCAAGCAACAACAAATTTTTGCAGGCTAGGAGTTTCACTGGAGTATTGATTCCTTGGCCTAAACTAAATTTAACCTAATAGAAGTGAGCTTCAGAGAGAAAAAGGAAAAATCTACCTCCACTCCACTGACTGATATTGATAGATGCTCCATCGAAAAAATCCCATGGCTTGGTCTAAATATTGATTCATAAGAATGAATTCATCAATTTTATCCATAAAACTAGACCATTCTCCCATTCCGTCTATTGAATATTTTAAAATGTCATTTGGGTATTTATCTCCAAGGGCAAGATTACCATTTGTCTAGTTGGAAGAATGAGATTGAGTTGATGTAATTATTTTTAGTGGGTATTTTTATTTATGTATATCAAATGCTTGTCTGTAATAGTTTTTTTATTTATTGATATCAAAGAACTACCTATGATTTTCCTTTGATTTGTTGGTATTATATGAGTATATTAATTTTTTTTGACTCACTAAAATTAAATGTATGACTTTGAATGATTTAGCTTGTAAATTGACTTTGTACTAACAACTATATATATATATATGTATAAGTGTAAGATAGGGAGTCATTCTATATTAGACCATATCTAAAATCTCTTGAACATGAAATAGTTCTCTATGTTTATTGGTTTTCCACAAGGGAAACCGGACTAGTTTTGTACCACTAAAAGACTTTGAAACTAATGTAAGAAAAAATATATTGACTTTCTATGCAACTATATCCATAGATAGCATAAGAGAGATTCATCTTATTAACCAGTTATTTCAAAATTTGATAAAATGTTATGCATAAGAAATTAATTAAGATACTATTTAGTATGGGAGTCCACCTGAATTGTTATTGGTGGACCGATATCCTCTTATGAATCTATGGACTTCATATCTGCAAGCTTATTGGCGTCCTTTGTCAATTTGATGTCCAATATATGATTTTGAGTCTCATCTAGACATAAAAAGGATTTCTTATTTTTCCTTAGAACTTTCCACAAGTACCTTTCTCATGACCGTCTTCAATTTCTAGTAGATATCAATTGTCTACATATATTTGGTGTTTCAAGTTCTTATGGTGCCCATATCTAGGATCTAATTCCCAACTTTCTCCATTAACTATTCATTTGATATAAATCCTCTCTTTATCCTTGCTTCTTATTATGCTTGCTTAATTTCTTGTTGAATTGAGGTTGCATTGCTACTATAATAGAATCTGGTTAAAATTTAAATCATTGGTTGAGATATATATGTACAACTTATCCCATTGGATAGATGACCCTTTCTATTTCTACCTTCTCTAACTCTAGACATGGAAAAATTCTGACCTAAATTGTTGGGATGATAGGGATATACGAGAATAAGAATGCCAATGGCCCGCTTCTTTGCGAGTCAAGAAATAACAAAGCTACCTTGCCTAATTTCCCAAGGCAAAACAATAAGGGCATGGAAGATTCCAAGTTTCCAAAAGCTTGATTAGAGGAAAAAACAAGAAAAAAGACAAAATATAAGCCATAAATGAAAGAAAAATAAGGTTTATTAGGCATGACAATAATTAGGAATTAGGATAAGTGGAATGGATGAGCCTTATTGACTAACAAATGTGGAAAAAGTTTTGGGCACATAGAAGAAAAAAGTAAATGATGAACCTAGGAAAGAAATTCCTCAGAACAAAGGAGGGTAAAAGAAATGTGGAATATAACTAACTTTCCCAACTAAGAAGAATGCCAATCCAAGTAAATGCTAGAGAAAAATGTAATTTAGACACATAGGATAGTTGTCTATATTTAATAAGTATGACAATCCACAAATCAAATCCAACCCCACTACATAGAAGGAAGAACAAAACACTGAAAGATATATCAGGTGGACAGAGTAGAGTATCTCATCCTAGCAAATATTTCAAATTAGTATTCCTAAGATTTTTAACATAATGGTGGCTGAGAAATTTCAATTCATGAACATGAGAGCTAAGATAGGTGTTCTAGCTATATAAATGCAGGGATATGATGAAATAGAGCCCAATAACCTTTGAAATTGAAACTACACAACTTATTAAACATAAAATAGGGGAAAGAACAAATAAATCAATAAAAGGTATGGATAATTTAAACTATTAGCCAAGAAATTCTTGATTAAGTATACTTTGGAATGCAAATAACATGTAAAGTGTCAAGAATATTAAGGACAAAATGATACTCGATCATAATTTTTGGAAACATGGTGCATAATAGTTTGAAGAGTTTGATCCTTGTTTGTATGCTCCACCTTGTAGATAAATATGACAACAAAGCAACACAAGTTTGTTCATAATTAAAATCCTCAACCAATTCATTTTTCTTGCATAACCTTCCTTGATATAGTATTATACCTCTTCCCCTCTATATTCTCTATAATGAATGAACATAATGTCATGAGAGTTGATGGTTACTACTAGCCATCATTTCATGCTTCCCGATTTCCAAATGAGGAGGCCTCGCTTCCTTACTCCAACACTTACTGTCCTTGCACTGATCAATGACATTAGGTCATTCATTTCCCTACTAATCACGCATCATGGGGGATTGGAGGTCCTATGAAGCCAATTCTAGAAAACATGATCTTAGTGCTTCTTGTTGGAATATTGCTAGATTCGAGTATGCTATTCTATCATTCAAGGATACACATTCATTAGCAAGTCTATATGTTAATTTATTAGCTTTCATTTTGAAATGAGATGGTGTTACATTGACTAAAGTTTTGACCATGCCAATTATGAGAAAAAAGTCACCTTATAGTACTATATTGTTGTATCCATTCTTTTTGGAAATAAGTAGAACCTACTGTAGTGCATCAATTTCAACCACATTATTTGTGTCCTGACCTAAAGATCCATTGTAAATATTAATAATTGTTCTTGTATGGTCTCTAAATGCTCCTCAATAGTTGGATTGGCTCGGGCATCCTTTATAAGTACCATCGAAATTGAATTTAAGGGAGTCGTGTGGCTTCTGTCATTTACTGTTTTAATACATGAATGGGATATTTTCATGGAATTTTTCTGCCATGCGGAAGAAATTCGAAGATAATTTAGAATATTGTCTTCCTATGGGTTACAAGTCTAATATTGAGGGGACCAGTTGCATGAAAGGATAGTTTCTTTTATGCTTTGTAGTATTTTTTTTCCAAACTTGCTTAGTGGTGTTGTTGATGTCATTAAAAATTCTTTGATTTCTCTCTCTCTAGTTTTCCCACATTTTGAACCCAAGTAACAATTTCCAGGCTAGATTTATTATGATATGGGTGCAAGTAGAATCTCTCTAATTAGATATGTCTAGAGGATATTGTCCATATTTCTATCTGAATGTTGAAAGATTAATTCTCCTATTTCCTTAAATATTTGAAGTATATGAGTAGGTATTTAGTACATGTTTGGTGGTTTCTTCTTCTTGAAAGCATAATTGGAACATTGAAGGCCTAACTAATCCTCTCTTTTAAAGCTTGGCCCAGATTAAGATTTTCCTGTGCTACCTACCACAAAAATATGGATACCTTGGGCCAACGTTTTAGGTTTTAAATTTTTCTCTATATTGTATCATCTGGGAGGGTATTATATCCAATTGATAAATTGTATGGTCTTTTAGATTGTAGTTTCCAAGCTGCATGTAACCCTTTTGAAGTTTGAAATTGTTTCTTTTTTACTACCCTTTGTCCATCTCTTTTCACCATTTTATCAACATTTTTGTAGCAGTCTCAACATAATCAAGGTCAATTCAAGTTATAAAAAGGTATTTATCATCCATGTTTAGAATCTATGTTTCATTAAGAATTATAAAAAAAACATTCCTACAAAAAAAAACCATGAACATTTCATAGCTAATGTTGAATTCCGCAACAATATTCATGGTTAGACAGGTTGTAGTGCATCAGTAAAAGGATGAAGAGTATCTGATGATGACAAATTTTCACCACATGGATGACCACCTATCGACATGACTTGGTAGGCTATAAAGGTTAAGAGATCCAAGAGGCAAACTCATAGTCAAATTTTGTGTATGATAGTGCATCGGTTAAGCAAAGGCAACATTAGATTAAAATGACACCAGGCGAGCGTGCAGAAGGCTTATTCAACCATGAGGATATGATCTGAGAAGAATCCCTCATGATTTGATTTTTTAGTAGCAAACCATGAGGAGATAAAGTCTTAGTTTAATTCTATTTCATAGATGGAAAAGTAGTTTCATTTCGTATTGACATAAGACTCTTGAAGTTGTTTAATAAAAACTTGTATAAAAAGCCATAAGGAGAGACCCAAAACTTAGTTGGATTATTATGGTTATTGTGGTTCATTCCCAGAATTTGTGATACTCTGCTCCAAGTAAATACAATTCTCTGTTTTCAATGCATGACTAAGAAATAATCTAATCGATAGTAGACTTACGTTCACGGGAGGTGTTAGAGTCCTATAGTGATAGTATTCATAATTTTGAATTGTCTGAGGTTAAGCCTTCTAGTATTGTACATACATTTTCTTTTTGCAAATGTTTTCCATATTAAAATTAAAAAATGTAAAGAGGGTATGTCCTAAAAGAAATATCGAAGGACAAAAAGAATAAGAAAAGATAAAAAAATGAAAAATATGAACCCCAAACAAAAACAGATCATGAAAGTGTGCAAGTCCAAGTGCCACTACTTTTACTTTACTGTCTAAAATAATGGTTGTGTGCAGCTTGTCATACATGCCACACCCCATGATAGTAAAACTGTTTAATCTTGACTGCTTCATGCTTTTTATTTTATGTTTATAGTTAAAGAATAAAGATTTGGGCAATTGTTTAATCTTGGTAGATCAGTAGATAGGTAGTGAGAGCTCATTAGTTTAATCTGAGCCCTTGGAAGATATAAGGTTAGAAGTAAATAGTTTAATTTTCAAAAGAAAAATGAAAGAAAGGGTCTGCTAGCTTAAATGCACCAAAAAAAGTGAAGAAAAAATGTTAGGGTAAGTAAAAGGGTGAGTAGAAGAAAGGTTGTAGAAAGCACAAAGTTCATTGAAACAAAAACACACTTATCATGTTTAATCATGTGTTTCAGTGTGCAAGAGAAGTTATGAAAGAAAAAGGATGTTCACAAATTCATTTCACTAACTTCCCCTCATTCCATTTCACCCCCACTACATACTTACTAATTTCCCCTTTTACCCCTTCATTTCTTATGCAAGCCCCTTTTCCTTCATTTTGAATCCTACCCCTTGGTTTCACACAATTCCTTAGAAAAATACCCTCCAAACTCATTCCCCTACCCAAGAACCCTTTTTCCCTAGTGTGAAACCCTTTCCCATGCAAAAAATCACTTTCCCTTGATTAATTTTCCTAAAAACCCCAAAAAACCCATAAAACCCCATTATCCTAAGTTTTAGCCCTCCACATTACTTTATTAACTCCGCTACAATATCATATTCCCAACAAAACCTTGGCCCCACTTCATAAACCTGCATTACATTTTAACCCTGCAATTATCCATTAATTAATTATACTTGAGTGAAATTATTTCCCTGGGCTTGCTAATATCTGCCTCCATTTACTGCCGCACAACTCCACCACGTGATGGCCATTCAATCTTGCACCCCCAGATCCTATGTCCCTCACCCATATCACACCCATTCATCTCCTGACCTTTACTGGCCTGAGAGCACGTGATATGGGTGGTATTGCTCGGGCCCCCTTGGGTTATGTGGCGGCACCACGTTAAGTCGCGTGCTCTCGGGAAAAAACCATCCATTGCTCAAAAGCAGTGCGATGGCTCCCTAAACCGCCTCCCCACTGAAAGAAAAAACCATCACTGTTCACTAAACGAGTTTTCGCGACAATTTTTAACTGTTGCCGGTTAAAAGCCTGTAGACCCCCATTTTCACCCTTTTTGCTCGTTTGCTCTGCGAAATCGTCTTAAGATTTCCTCTGCCCCCCGAGATTCTACAACCAGTTCTGACCACCAATTGCCTCCTGAACACACTCTAGAATCCCAGTTTAGCCCTCCAATGCGCGACTGAAGCAACTAAACCCTCTGCAGCCACCATTCAAAACCAGTTTGCATCTTGAACCACAAATTCCAAGTATTTCAATAGAGAACCATAACAACCCTCTCAGTTTAAAATGTACAATGAATTCAAGAAATAATTAATTGAATTGAATTTATTTCCCTTTTAGTTGAGAGTATTTCCCCCTCAAATACCAAAACCCCTATCCTGCAAAATTTCCCTTACCCTATCCCTGTACCAGAGTTGTCAAGACTTCATTTCCACAATATTTATAAGCCCAATTCCCATATTTTATCACAAAGAGGGCTACCTAGACCTCTCTAGATGTCAGACCTGTATCAACCCCTCACCTGGACATTGACCATTTGGCCCTAGCAGACAAGGATTTCCAAATTAAAGACACTTCTACTCTAGGCCACCTTCTGAAAATCCACTACTGGAGTAAGGAAAGGTTCCTAAACCATGTTGATGACATCAACCTTTGGGAATCCAATTTTCCCAAGTATACATTCCTAGAAGTTCACCCATTCACAGACATTGTACATTTTTTTCATGCCTGCTATATTCCAATCCAAAGGGTTATTGTGGCACCAAAACATGAGTTATTATTTACCATTACTACTGAATTCATCAACTAGATGCTGCAAATCTAGCCAAGTCCTAATCCAACCCCTTTTTCCATTGGAAACCTGTTGGACCTATACATCACACTGGACCCAGTCAAAATCAAACAAATTTTACAAAATTTCATCATTGAGGAATGCCATACTCTTACAAATATTCCACCCTATGTTACCACTATTTTTTTAGAGATTGGAAGGTGCATAATCACCATGCTCTTATGCATCCTAAGATACACATCAAATGAGCATGTGGATGAGGTCATTATGGCCTTGTTGTCCATTTTCACTACAGGCAAGCCTTCAGCTATCATCTATGATTATGCTCAGTCCATTGTAAACAGAATGCATGAACAATTCACTAGATTGCCCACTGAAAGAGTTTTCAAATACCCTTCAGTGTTGTTTCATATGTTCTTGTATTACAAGACAGATAAGTTCCCTTTGAGAATCTAGAAATTGGACACCAAGGGAAAGGAGAGATCAATCATCCACTAGACACCCTTGGTCCACAAGTTTTCCACAACATTCACCTACAAAGAATTCATAGACTCCTTTGTGTACCCAGTCATGAATATGCTGACTTCTAAGACTCAGCCTAGAATCAGCCCGGAGATCAAGAGAGTATTGCAATTGGCCAAGAACAACAAAGTGGGAGATTGGTACTTGTACCAAAACCACACTGAGATCAAAATTTATGGATGTGAGCTAGGCCCCTATAAGTTTCCCAAATAACTCCCTATGAGGATATTTTCTCTTGAATACTTTAGACAAATCATTAGCTCTGATGAAGTCCACTTCCTAGCTTATAGGAAGAAAGCCCAGTTCAAAGTGAAAAACCAAATGGGCCCATTCATTTGCAACAATAGAGAGGCTAGACTAGAGGCCAAGAGGTTACTTCAACAAATAAAATTAAGAAATAATTTCATGTGGAACTATGACCCTCATGGGGTCATAAACAAGGTCAGACTCAAGGTCAAGTTGGGAGCATACATCCACCACCCAAGGCCTGACATTGAACAATTTTCTAACTAGGATGAGTGGGTGGAGAACACCTTGATTGATATGTACAATGTTGTGGATGTAGAGAACACACTCATTGATTTGGAAAGACAATTTGGTCATAACTCTTTCCTGTAGGTTCCAAAACAAGGGAGCCAATGATGAGGGCCATGACCCAAGTGATATTAAGGCCACAGAGAAACTGATCAAAAATAAGAATGAGGACATAGTAGCCCTCAATAGATAGCTCAATTTGCCTCATTTACAGCACCCACAAACAAAGGAAGTCCTAGAAAGCTAGACCAATCATGAGGAAATGAAGGACTTAGTGCTGCAACTGAATGAACAGTTAAAGGAGATGGAGAAAGAGTTGGATAGCTTGATTCAGCTCAAACAAGCTAGTATTGATAATGCTCCTGCAACTGTCATTCCAATAGTGACCACAAATGTACCTTCTACTTTGGCAGCATCATTATCTCCCACTGATCTAATGGCCATTGCACTACCAACATCTGCACCAACTACATTAGCAACAGGATGAACAACAATAGCCTCCACAAGTGATGAAGCAAACAGGTTGGTCAAAGCAATGGAAGAAATGTCCATTCAGACCACTGAGATGAACATACTAAAGGAGAAAGTCACCAGCCTGGAGACAGATTACAGACTTTCCCAGATCATGCATAAAGAAGAACAACAAAAGGCTACTAGGATTAATGAAAGAATAAAAAGCCTAGAGAAAGAACTGACACTCAATGAACCTATAGGTAAGGGCAAGGAGCAAATGTGGGCCAATATCATTGACTCTGTCAATGATATTTGGCCATCCATCTAGGTCATTTTTGAACATAATGATTTAATAAAGTAGGCTACAAAAGCCATTGAAAGGGTTAAAATAGAACTTGGAGATATACGAGAGGAGGCAACAAGAATCATCCACTTCCTCAACTCCAAGAATAAGTATGAGCTACAAGAACTGGAGATACCTGATAGGATAGGTACAATTTTGGAAGTTAGAAAATTCCTCACTAAGAGGAATTTGATGTTGAATTTAGAAGATAAGTGTCAAACCATGCAACTAGCTGTTGATAGGTTCATGGTTAAGTTCATAATTTTGAAGGAAAAGGGATTACCTAATCCCTTAGTTATAAATGATAAGTGAATGACACTTGAGGATTATAATAAGAAGATAAGGGAAGTGGCCCGAGAACAGGTAATCACTTCATCCATGAAGGGCTTACCAGGAGGCAAAGCGTTGTATCAAACTTTTGAAAACTTGTTTTACCTCCAACATGAGGTAAACCAGCTGTTTACTAATAAGCCTAATTTTTTCAAATATGCAGAGGCATATGAAATATATATAAAGATGCTCAATATCCAATTACCAGATGAGGAAAGATGGGAAAAACTAAGTGATTTACTATAGTAAATGCACAGTAAAATATAAATGTACAATAAAAAGTAAAACGACACAGTAAAAGGATATTGACAGGTCATCAAGGTTAAAGTGTATCAAATGAAAGAGTATTAGATGAAAGGTTAAAGTAAAACAGAACATCCAACGTGAAGACCAAACAACCAAACAACATAAAGGGCAAAAGATAAAAAGAGCAAGCCAACAAAACATAAATAACAGGGACAACAAGTAATAGTTCAGTAACTGTCTCTATCTTCTTGCATGAAGAGATTTCTTTTTCCTAGATTAGTTCTCAATGCAGTTTGAGATATTTGTAATTCCTTTTGTATAAATACTTGATGATTCAAAGTATTATGGTGTGGATTATTTTACATTTATAGAGTTATTTTGATCTGAAAACCTAAGGGTGATTGTACCATTTTCAAGTGAACAAATGGGAGCAAGTAATAAAAGAATTTCGCTACAGGATTCATGAGATGATCTATTTGTAGTGAAGTTTCTTCTTTGTTTGATCTTGTTACCTTCTTATGTGTTTCATAATCTTAAATGTGTTGTAAATTTGAATGAATTAACTAGAGATATCACTCAGAAATTGTTTAAGTACACTTTGTTTTGCATAGTTAGGCATTTACATGTTTTCCTCTGATACCCGGATTTGAGAACCCTTAATTGCTCTCCCATCCCATTTGACTTCTTTCATTCCTTCTAGAGTCCAGCCTAGGGAACCCTTAATTGCTCCTTGTATCCAATTTAAAACCATTTCACCATTTAGCCTTTAAGATTTGCAGTAACTCATCTATCTTGCCGTGTAGACACTGTTTTTAGAAGTGAATCTAGTCTTGTTTGTTTGACATTCGAGTCCATAGCCCAATGGTAAAAGCAAACCTCTGTTCATCTAAGTAAAGTGATCCCACCACCCAAATTCAAACCAAAACACAAGTGAAAACAATAACTAGCCTAAAATAATCTTAACTAGAACAAAGTTAAATTATAAAGAGAGAGCCCTCTTTGAGCATCGGGAAGGCTAGGTCATGATCTTCAAAAGTGGTTTGTGGTTACCTTTGAATTTTCTTCCTTCATTAGCTTTGAAAGAAAAATCAGAGTGATAACATTTTTGGTGACCATAACGGGGACTTTGATCCTCAGTCTCATAAAACTTTAAGGAAACCTTAAATTTCATCTTAAGCCCCTTAAGGTCATTTTATGAAAGTTAATCTTAAATTTTTTGTTTTTAAACAATTAAAAAAGTTAAAATTCCGGCTCCCAAGAAGATTCACTATACCAGGGAAAACCTAGATCCAAACCCTATAACTATAGTTGATGACCCAAGAGAATTTTAAGAAAACCTGAAACAATAGAAACTCAAGCAAGTAGTAGCTAGTTAGTTAGAGCCAATTAACTCCCCGAGGAGTTGTTAACTTTAGAGGAAATCCCTTTTGATTTTTCATTTGACCTTGTTGTGGAGGTAAATCCCCTCTGCGGACAGAGGCAACCCCTATGTTGCCAAATTGTTGTGGAGGTAAATCCCCTCTGCGGATAGAGGCAATCCCTACTAGTCCAAATTGGGTCTAGCAACAATCATACAATGCTACCACGCAAGTTCCTAATTGAAAATTAAAGACCAATGATGAGGGCCTACCTGGATTCCAACGCTAGTGCTTGTAGAAGAGTTGATGCTCCCATTCCTTTGCTCCAGCCGGTCACGATCCCCACAATCTCCGTGAATGGATACCTGCACATACAAAGAACGACATAAACACAAGCATAAAATCCAATAGATGCAACTATATATCAGTCAGAAAGGATATAACTCATCATCATTGCAAAGAACAATAAGAGTGGAACCATAATAATAGTCGTTTATTAATGATAAACAAAGAAGAATACAACCATAGTTCTGACGTCAAATCCTCCTTTGGCTGGGTGATCAGCATCACATGTCTTGCTAAGCTTGTTGGGAATGGGAACAAGCCTCTCTCTCCTTGGTTATTGGACAAGAATCTCCTTACTTAGATTTAGCCTTATGGGAATGAAGAAGGCTCTTGCAGCATGGAGCCTTTGCTAACTTGACAATTCTCAATCTCTGGAACTCTAGAACTCTGGAACCACCTTGCCTAAGGAAAATGGACAAGCTTTTATAGATGGAGGAAGGGGAGTTGAGATCATCCACAATATTGATGGGATTGGCTTTATCAATAAAGAAGCTTCCATGAGAGGTGGAAAACCACTTCCTCTCTATGGAGATTCGAAGCCAAACCACCCAACTCAAGATAGATTCAGTCCAGGAGTTGGTTAGGATGAATCTTCCGTTGTTGGTTTGTTAAAAAAAACCACTCATTATGGTTGGTGCGAGTACGACTCTGTGACAGAGCACCAATTGGAACGCCCTCTTAGGAGGATTTCCCCCATTGGCGCGCGGGCTGCACTATGGAACCACGCCAATGGAAAAAGGGCTATTTTTAGGGGTTTTAAGCAGGAGATGTCTTCAGGGCAAATGGAGTTCATGTTCAGGGGAATGCAATGCAAGTGTTTGCAGGTCATGTCACTTCTCATAGGTCCTGAAATGAGTCCTCCAAGATGCGGGAGAGGGGTAACAGTGACGTCAACAAATTGCTGTGTAACATACCTCTCATTATTTAGAAGTAAATCTGAGAATGGAATCCATGAAATAGTCTTAGACCCTGAGTTTGTTCAACTCATTGAATAAAAAAGGATTATTCATTTAGATTTAGATAAATTTGTCGTTGAGACTTTTGACAAGATAGAAGCTTGGGCCTCTAAATTGATAAGTAATATAGGTGATTCTTGCCTTCAACAATATATTGAAATAACTGCCCTTACTACTGCTGCCCCTAAAGTTTCTGCACAAACTTCACTCACTGTAAATACACCTTCTTTTACTACCACCTCACCAATTGTATCTACCACAGTCCAATCACCTAAACCAGTTATTAATCAACCATCCTTACCATCATCTAGTTTACCTCCATCCAGTTTAGGTCATTCCTCAAGCACCACAACTTTACCCCCTAGTTAAACCAGAATCACAGCTATGGAAAACCAATATGCACCTCTAGTTTTACTTGCACAACTCCATGCCATGCCCGCAAATTATTAGAGTAAAATCTTCCTGTTTGATGCTACTGGTCAATACACTGCCCAACAACATGTAAACAAGATGTCTAACTTTTTTGAGTTGCATGAGATAGATGAAGCAAATGTCCAAATGAATTTGTTTGCCCAAACTTTAACTGGGTATGTTAAGAAATGGTTCAAAGCCTTTCCTACCAACCATATTGCAGACATAGCTAATTTTCATAGATTATTAATTGATATATGGGAGAGAAAGAAAAACCCATTGCAAATACTTTCTGAATATGAAAACATCAGAAGAGCTCCTAATGAGTTAGCTCAGGACTATTGCAATAGCTTCAATAGTATCTACAACGCAATTCCAGCCAATACTAAGTCTCCACCCAACCTAGCATTAATTAAATTCCTTGATGGTTTTGATGCTGACATGTCATACCAGTTAAGGGAAAGAAACCCTGAAACATTGGAACAAATGCAAAGCAATGTCATTAGTGTAGAGGCCAACCTATTAGCCAAGAAACCCTGAATGAGAAATGAAAATAAAGTTGTATTTAAAGAGGAAACTTCCACTTCAGATGGAAAGGTAGATATTTTAGCTAAGAGTTTAGAGAGAATAATGGATAGATTAGAAAAAATGGAGAGGAAAAATCAATGGGAAAAGCAACAACCACCCCAATAAGAAACCCCAATTTTAAGAAGAATCCTAATGTTGGAAAGAATGCTATACCAGATCAATAGATTAGGCCTCCCTTCCAAGAGAACTATTTTGAGGATTCACAGAACCAAGAAGGAGAGTATGATACCCAGATAAAATTACTAGAAACCAAAGATGAAGACACTGTTTTTCTTACTCAAGAAGAACAAGAGTTGTATATGCTGCAGTAGTTGCAGTTAGAATTTGGTGAATCCTTTGATTTTAAACAGGAATATGAGTCATCTATGTATGAGGTACACAAACAATATAGCTTAAGAAGTAAAAAGAACAATGAGACTCCCATTGAAAGATCCATCCAGACCCAAACTAAGATAATAAAATAAGCTCCAGTTACCAAAGTGTTACAAATCCTCCTTAGGGGAACACCAGAGACTTCTAACTCTAAAATTGTAGATATAACCTAAATTTAAACTCAAACAGAGACAATTACTGAAAATAATCAAAATAAGAGAAATCAAGGCAAAACAATAGAAACACAGACTGAAATGCCTAGTACTGAGAAACAGGATAAGAACACACAAACTACACATGTTAAGGAAGATCTAAATCAAACAAACAAAGCTCAGCTCCCTTTCAACATTAAAATTGAAATAGAAAAATTAAAGATATCAGTTCCCTTGACTGAACTAGTAAAGAATGAATCCTATAGGTCACAAATAACTAAAACTTTAAACATAGGAGAGGAGAGGATGTTGTTAACTTGAATGATGATCAACTTGAATTATTGTATGGCCCTGAGGCCAATGGTATTCATCAGCAAGGTGGAACTCCTCCTTTTTACATTAACATAAAAATTCATGAAAAAATATTACATAATGTTATGTTAGACTCAGGGGCATCCCATAATCTAATGCCAAAGGAAATCATGGAGAGACTGAACCTAGACATTACTAGATCGTATAAGGATTTGTTTTCTTTTGACTCTAGCCAAGTTAAATGCCTTGGTTTGATCAAGGACCTATGTGTAACTCTTGTCCAATGCCCTGAAAGAGTATTCTAATGGACATCGTAGTTGCAGACATCCCACCAAAATATGGAATGCTGCTATCTCGCTCATGGGGAGAAAAATTGCAGGGATCCTTGTAGTTAGATATGTCTTATGCCACCATATCTGTTTTTGGCTAACCAAGAAAACTATATAGAGATACCTTGATGAAATACATGGTGAGTGGTGATGAAAGACCACAAAACTTTCCCATGTACTCCATGCATTCAGATAAGGAATCTTTTATCTTGTACAATGCAGAACATGACAATAAGGAAATCACAACTCAAGACTTGAAATACAGAATGACTGACAGTGAGAACATTTTTTATGAGTCACTATGGCACCTAGACTTTGATGGATCTGTCAATAGGTTAGGGGCTAGTGTAGGAGTGTGGATCCATAATATGGAGAATAATCATGCTGAGGGACATGCTTTCAGATTGAACTTCAAGTGTACCAATAACATGGCTGAATATGAAGCCCTAATTGTAGGGTTATAATTGGTTAGGTAACTTGGAGCTAAAATAGTTTCCATCATGGTAGACTCAGAGCTGATTATTAAACAGATTAATGGTGAATACTCTGTAAACAATCCCAGACTTGGTCAGTATAGGGAAACTGTCTTGGACTTGATTAAAGACCTCCTCAAAACAAACTTTGCTGCCATTCCTAGAAAACAAAACATGCGGGCCCACAGTTTGGCCAATTTTGCTAGTACCTGTAAATTGCCATTTCAATCCAACCATCAGTACATTGCAGAAGTTAGACATAGGACTGTTATACCAGACAACCTGAAGTATTGGCATATTTTCTCCTAGGATTCTCAGATTTACGATTTCATGAAAATGAAGGTGAGTTTTAGAATTGTAAGATAGATACAGACTGTATAGTACACAATAATATAGAAAGTAACATAGATGTAAATATTTTAGATATAACCAAAACAACTAAATTTACTAAAGTAGAAATAGATAGTTTAGAGAATGTAGATATTGAAGAAATGATGAATCATAAATTCTTAATCTGAAAAATAATTTTTTGCCTAAGGGATTAGTCCCTTTAGAAGATTTGTTTGACTCTAATGATGTAGCTAGGAAACCTAAAATGGAACCCCTGAGAGCTGACATAGAAGAGGTTAACATAGGAACTAAGGATAAACCAAAACTCATTAAAATATTAAAATCCTTACCTCCAGAGGAAAAGGTTAAATACATCAATCTGTTTAAAGAGTTGCAAGATGTATTTGCCTGGAGTTATGAAGACTTAAAATCTTATGACACCAACATAATCCAACACAAAATACCTCTAAAAGATCATAAACCTTTCAAACATAAACTTAGGAGAATAAACCCATTTCTTATTCCCTCTATTGTAAAAGAAGTTAAAATAATGTTTGATGTCCAAATTATAGCCCCCATTAGATTCTGAGATTGGATTTCAAACTTAGTCACTACTAGGAAAAAGACTGGTGAAATTAGAATTTGTGTAGATTTCAGAAATTTAAATAAGGTCTCACTAAAAGATAACTATCCTCTACCAAAAATGGACCATATCCTGTAAAGGGTAGTAGGCTCATTCGGGATTTCACTATTATATGGATTCTTTGGGTATAACCAGATCCTAGTTCAACCAGAGGACCAAGCCAAAATTACATTTACTACTCCTTGGGGTACCTTCATGTATCTGAAGATTCCTTTTGGATTAATGAATGTAGGTGCCACATTTCAGAGAGCTATGGATATAGCTTTTGCTAAGGATATCCATGGCTTCCTAGTAGTATACCAAGATGACATCACAGTCTTCTCTAAATCTGACAATGAACACCTAAACCACCCGAGAAGAGTATTTATCAAATGTAGAAAATTTGGGATTTCTTTAAATCCCAAAAAGACACTCTTTGGTATGGGAGAGGGAAAACTGTTGGGACATACCATATCTAAAGATGGGATTAGAATAGATCCTGCTAGAATAGAGGCCATTTTGACCATTAACCATCCTAGAAACATTAGAGAGTTACATTCATTTCTAGGCAAGATAAACTTTCTTAGGAGATTCATTTCAAATCTAGCAGAACTGATTAGAGAATTAAATAGCATGCTAAGAAAGGACTCAACACTTAAATGGACAGCGGAGGCCAAAGAATCCTTTGAAGCCATCAAGGAAGCCTTAACCAAAACTCCAGCCTTGATAAGCCTGATTTTAACAAGGATTTTATAATTTTCTTCTTTTGCTTTAGAACACACCATTGCAACAATCTTGCTGCAAAAGAACAACCAAGGATATGAACAACCAATTGCATTTTTTAGTTAAATCCTTAAGAGATGCCACACTCAAATACAATATTATGGAAAAACAAGCATTAACTTTAGTAAAGGCTATCAAAGATTTCAGAGTATACATTCTGTATTGTCACATTATTGCTTATGTTCCAAATTTTGCAGTTAAGGACATTTTGACACAAAATGGGCCTAAAGGGAAAAGAGGCAAATGGATTGCCACAATATTGGAATATGACATAGAGATAAAGCCAACTAAGCTTATCAAAGGCCAAGGTTTAGCCAAACTCATGGCTAAATTGAACTGTCAGGCCCTTGATATAAACTTCATTAGTGCCCTTGATGATTAGGAAGAGATGGCGACTCTACCGATCAATGAACCTTTTACTGATTCACCCTGGTATGCAGATATCATATTTGTATTACAAAATTTATAAGCTCCTCATGGTTTAACAAGAACTAAAGCTATATTTTTAAAGATGAATTCATTAAAGTATTGTACTATAGATAACGCATTGTTTTGGAAAGACAATAGTGGTATTATTTTGAATTGTTTATTGAAAAATGAAGCTGATAAAATCATGCAAGAGTTTCATGTAGGTGATTGTGGAGGACACTTTTACTGGAAGACTACTGCTGACAAATCCTGAGGGCTAGTTTCTACTGGCCCACTTTGTTTGCAGATGTTAAGAAACATGTGACCTCTCGTCATAAATGCCAGATATTTGAGGGAAAGAGAAAACTTTTACCATTGCCTCTTAAACCAATTTCCACTGAAATTCCATTTCAACAATGGGAGCTATACTTCATTGGAGAAATACACCGAGCCTCCTTAGCTCACCACAAATGGATTTTGACAACCATTGACTATTTTACCAAATGGATAGAAGCAATACCTTTTAGACAAGCCACAGACACTGTCATAATCTCCTTTCTAGAGTATCCTGTCAAGATTTGGATGTCGACAGAAGCTCATTACTGATAATGTAGCTACCTTAAATCCAAGAGAATGATAGACTTGTGTAACAAATGCCACATCACCCTTGGCCACTCCACAACCTATTACCCTCAAGATAATGGATTTACAGAATCATCTAATAAAATCCTAGTCAATATCATTAAGAAATTACTGGAAGACAATAAAAAGACATGGAACAAGAAGTTAGTCAATGCCTTATGGGCAGATAGACTGACTACTAAGAAGTCCATTGGCACATCTCCCTACTAGTTAGTATATGGGATGGATGCAGTTTTTCCATCATCTTTGGGAGTGCCAATGATGAAGATCATCCAAGAATTACAGGTGGAACCAAATGATATCCAGAGAAGGATAAATCAGACCATACACTTGCAGCAGACCAGAGAAGATATATAAAATCACAAGTGATCTAGGACAAGATCAAGAAATGTTTTGATAAAAAGACTAAAGAAGAAGATTTTTACATAGGAGATAATGTCCTTAATTGGGATTCAAAGAGAGAAGACAAAGGAAAGCATGGAAAATTTGATTTTTGGTGGCAAGGGCAACAATGCCTTTTTTTTGAGAGAGATAGATGGATCAGATCTAATAGGAGGACCTATTAATGGTAGAATGTTGAAGCATTATTTTTCCACTAACTAATAATAGTTCACTTTACTTTGCATAGTTGTAAATAACATTGCAGAGTGTAGATTGGATTGGATGGTAATCCTTTGAAGTTGAAGCTCGGAGAGAAGGCCCTGAGCTTTGAAGGATTCACTATCATAACTATCAATAAAGCATAATCACAAAATGACAATTCACAAGGTAACTATAGTCACAATTCAAAGGCTATTGATCTTTAGAGTTCTTGACATTTTACCATGAAATGCCATCCCCATGTGGAGCCACTGTTAGAGTCCTTTAGTGATAGGATTCATAATTTTGAATTGGTTGAGGTTAAGCCTTGTAATATTGTACATACCTTTTCTTTCTGCAAATGCTTTCCATATTAAAATTAAAAAATGTAAAGAGGGTATGTCCTAAAAGAAATATCAAAGGACAAAAAGAATAAGAAAAGATAAAAAAAAATGAAAAAACTATGAACCCCAAACAAAAACAGATCATGAAAGTGTGCAAGTCCAAGTGCCACTACTTTTACTTTATTGTATAAAATAATGGTTGTGTGCAGTTTGTCATACATGCCACAACCCATGATATTCAAATTGTTTAATATTGACTACTTCATGCTCTAGATTTTATGTTTATAGATAGAGAATAAAGATCTAGCCAAACTGTTTAATCTTGGCAGATCAGTAGATAGGTAGAGAAATAAAAGGAGCTCATCAATTTAATCTGAGCCCTTGGAAGATATAAGGTTAGAAGTAGATAGTTTACTTTTAAAAAGAAAAAGGAAAGAAAGGTGTTGGCTACGCGAGGCTTGACCCAGGTTCAGCAGTGAGTTTAGCCAAGAAAATCCTGGTACTATTGGCCCTTTCAGCAACAGACCGTGGAGCGCGGATTGAGGTCTCACTCGAAGTAGTGTGGGAGGGTGCTGGAACTAGGTTTCTGCACCCTGGGGATGTCTGATATGGATGATAGGTACGCGATTCAACCTTTGCACTTACTATATTACATGCACCAGTGGGCTCCTTACGTCCTGTGGGACTGCCTTCACGCAGATCCAGTCGTAGTGTGACCAGTATTAATTACCCAAGTCTTCCTTAGTTAGGTTTTGTTTGTTAATTACTTAGAAAGTTTTCATACATAAACATACATACAAGTGTGTGCATATAGATAAACAGATACCATTAACGTCGAACATCAAAATATAGATCTACGAAACAGATGCAAAATATGTTGAATCAACTTAGCTTTATTAATGATCCTTTTCAAGTTCAATTCAATACAGACCCGACTCCACCCTGTGCACTTAGCTACAGTGGTCCGCACACTTAGCTGTGGACTCTACTAGGCCTCTATACACGCAGCTGCAGATCCTTGACCTCCTACTACGACCCAATACCTTTAAATCCACTTCTATCGTCTAACCATGCCTTCACATCTATCTCTTACTTTCCAAAAACTTAGAACTATCTTTACACTTAGAGCCTTGCTGTATTTATACAATCCCATGGTTCGCGGACCATGGGTAGGTCGACACAAATTTACATTAAATTACATTATTTTAGGGTGGACAACCCTATGACTCATCTTAGACTCTCATGCTCCGCGTCGGCATTTCGGGGAGTCTTTACATTACGTTGACCAAAAATCAGGCTTTAAGACCCAAAAACATGGTATGGGGGGATCCACTACGCAATAGGTCCTCAACACAATCATCATGACTCGTCCCGAGTCACTGTGCGGTTATCTTGGCATGAAGCCCTTCCAATTGTTCTTGAGCTATGCGAAGGTCCGCAACGTATTGTTCTGCTATCTACGAGATTTTCTCTACCCGCTCGGCTGAATACTCACTGTCATGGGAAAATCCCTATCTGAGAGCATGCAATAATTTCATTTGTGTGAGCTTTCCTTCGATGGCAGCGGTGATGAGGAAGGCCTCATTAATCCAAGGCTAGATGCATGCTTTAAGTACTACCTCTTTTTGGCACGCTGCATCCACTTGCTCCTTCAATGCCTTCACTTGTTGTAGCCTTGCGAGCCGCTGAGTCGGGACTACTGTCTGCGTCATCCCGCGCACACTATCATATTGCATTTGAAGCTCCTGCGCCTATGTTTCCAACTGCTGTATGGTGGGGTCCTCCTATAAGGCTCTACAAAGTGGTATAGCTCTACACTACCTGTTCAATTTCTTCCAGCCCTTTTTGGACATCACCAGCGAGTTGTTCTTGACCTTCTGAGGGTGTGGATGACTGCACCTTTAATCGCAGTTCAACAATTTGCAGGTTGAGGTCTAGCTGGATCCTCATAGCTTCCTCCTTTGCCTTGTGGAATCCACTAACCAATTTGTGGATTTGCATTCCTATTGGTAGGTCTGTCGCAATTTCCAGCTCTAGGGTGCGGCGACATGCTTCCTCTACGATTTTCTCCAACTACTGGTTCTGCACCACCGCTTCATCGCGTTGTAGGCTAAAATATTCGATGTTGATTCCTTGTTCACTTAGCATTTGCACTACGTGTCCTTCCCTAGCGCGGAGTTCTGCTATTGCTTCGTCCTGCAGCTGGTATAAAATATCCCGCAGAAGGGCAGCGAAGTTTAGGTCGAGTCTCTTGATCCATCTTACCGCGACTCTATCCTCCATGCTGTCCACTGTTAGTGCTCCTTTCGGTAGTGCAATGGTGTTAGTCATTTTGGCCCGCAACAACTACTCTATTACCGATGTTCCTGCGGCACCGTAGATGGTTACCGTTCCCTCTTGTGGGAGTTGCACCTGAAGTCCCTGCAGTTGTGCCCTAAGTGCCCCCAACACATTCTACTGCTTCGACATTACCTCCTACAGTGCTTCCCTGGTGACCTCGTGAACGGTGTTGCCGATGTCATATAGGTCACCCTCTATTAGTGTAATAGGTTCCTCATCCAATTTGGAAGCCTTGGTCTTCTTCCGAGGCCCTGTCTGTTCTGTACCATGCGCCATTTTAGCTGTGTCGATGACATGTTGGGTCCGCACCTTCCACCATGTCATTTGTCCCCTATCTTGTGGTTAGGTCTGGGATTCTTCCCTCCTATGTCGTGGTTGCCCCAGTTTCTGGTGCTGCTACTTCTTTTTCCGTGGCCTTGGTCTGCTCCGTGGCGGCCTTTGCTGCCTCACAGGAAGCCCTTACCTCCTTGGAAAACTGCTCGTTCTGCTTCTGTTGTGCCAACAGCTTTGCAGTATCCTTTAGTCTTTGAATCACTGTCTCATCGTGTGTTGCTAGATCTAGGGCACGCCATTCGGGTGGCCATGAGTCGAGCATCGCAAAAACAACATCATCAATCGGGATGAAGGGGAGTTTGGTCCATTTTTGCTTCGGATCCTTCTGTGCCCTAATATACACATTGTGCATATCTGCCTTAAAGTCTACAAAGCTCCACAGGTTGTTGAATACCATGGGGGATAGGCATAGCCATTTTTTAATCCACATCCGTACGCTCGCCTCCATGAGTATCCAGAAGATCTTGGTCTCACAGATCCGCATGGCATCTCTTGTCGCCCATAGCAACGTGTATTTCACTGCCTCTGGCAAGTCCTGGTCAAGAGGAGGAAAATGACTATCCTGAGGCAATTCCCTTGTGACCAACAAGATGGATAAGAGCAACCACGCGTAGTGGAAGGTCTTACCCTGCTCCTGGGCCTCCTTGCAGTTTGTCAGGAACTCCTCGCAAAGGAATTGCGCCCAGTTGAACTATACCCCCTTTGCACATTGTTTGGCCAGAGCGATGATCGTTGTTGGTACCTCGTTGCTGTGACATTTTCTCATCACTTTTCCTGCCAGCAGCTGGGTGGCTACGCACACCCCTTTGTCTTGAATGCTAGTAATGACGTAGCCCCTCTGCTTTTTCTCCAAATTGTATTTCTTCTTCATGGCCTCTACAAGCGCCAAGTCTCCGATTTTGCCTGCTATTTCCGTGGAGTCCCTTCCTATACGAGGAAGCCGACTCCTCCAGCTACAAGTACCCATCGTGTACTAAGAAAAGTAGTTGCCTAATGACAAATATCATGATTGGTGCCTGGTGAAAGTGTGGAATCGATAGTAGGTGGAGTAACCCGGCCTCCTCCACCCCGCGCAACCATTTCTATGGTTGTAGCACTATAACTGCCCCCTCCTTGCTTTATTTCATGAGTTGGCTAGTCTCCAAATGTGGGAAATTTTCACTATTCGCTAGGTCCCAATCTTCAAATTTCATCATGGGCACGCGACCCAAAACCAAACCTTCAAAGAAAATTTCCTTTGGGAGGAGCGGGGTTTTGAGTGCGCTCTTAACAACATCCAAATCTTTGGGTACTTTTACTCTCCCTTTCCGCAGAGGGACATACTTGGGCTGTTTTACTATAGCGTCACTAGCTGAATGTCTTCCGCCATTTCTTCATCTGGTTCAATCTCTTCTACGAAGGCCTGGAGATCCTCCTCCTCATCATTTGTCTCAAGATTAACCATCTTTCCCTTATCTTCCATAGACAGTTTACTAAACCACGAATTTCGCAGAGACATGTAGATTGGTCTTGCTGCCTATGGATCCTTTTTGGGTCTCGATGTCCAGGGCGATCTAGGAATTTCTGGTGCATCCCCCACCGGTGGTGTAGGGCTCTGCGTGGCTCCTTCTGCTATCGACATCACTTTGTTCAAGAATTCCTACATCTCTTTCGGTAATGTCTCAAACACTGAACTTGATCTAAAAGCCTCTAAATTCGTAAGGTCCATACCCAATTGATAGCGCACCAACTAACTTCTCAAGATGCCAAGGGTTGTTCAGTGGATAACCACCTATGATTTATAGGCCTTTTTGAATTCAAATTCTACCATTCTCCCCTCATTCGGCTCATTAATGTGAAATTGGCAGCAGAGCATACCAAATCTAGTTTTGACTTCATGTATTAATTTCCCACTGCCCGCTCCTCGTTGTCTTAACCTGGACATCTTGTCATGAATAGTGACACCAATGGTCACTTCCCAACCTACCCGTGCAGTAGCGCAACCCCCCATGCACGGGTGCAACCCCTGTGGCAGACTGATCCTGTGTGCAACCTCCTTATCGTGTTGGTCCCATATAGACTTTTTTATAGTCTTGTGCTCTCTTTCAACTGCTTGGAGCACTGAGACTGTGCTTTCCATGGATAGTCGAGTGGTCACACTACCTGTGCGAGGCTTTGATGCACCTTCTAGTCTAGTCTGCGGGCACTCCTCAAATTTCCTTGCATCAGTCAGTGCCGCATGTTCTTCCTTATGCGATGCACTCCCTTGGTTACCTTGTCTAGTAAGGTGCGGTCATAGCCATGGTAACAAGGCCACAAATTCTCGATGGAAACCTACTAATGTAGTGGTATTTGGCTCATATCTTGTTCTGTCATTCTTTGTTTATTGATACGGCATCCTTGATGGATTCAGTTTTCAGTTCTTTGATATCTACATCCATTAACACGCTTTTCTTCCTCAGTCATACCCAATATTTGAGTTTGCAAAACTTAAGGTTCCCCCATTGAATGGCTTCCTGAATCTGCTTATATTCAAATTCGCACGACTCCATAATCCCTTCGTCTTGGTCCTAGCATATTGTTCCAGCTATATGAGGATTCCTTCCTCCCAAACCTATGGCCTCAACTCTGGCTGCCATCTTTGTCTCCACACTCAGATTATTGTACACAACCCTAGAGGCTCATCAGACTGCTGGTATGTGCAGGCCCCAATCAGTTCGTCTTGCCTGGTGAAATCTGTTCATGATTCTGCATACATTTTTGAATGCTTCGACATGGAATACTTGTGATGTGCGTCTCTTTTCCTACGGTTGCATTTGGTTTTGATTTTTGATCCTTAGTCCGGGGTGTGCTTGTGTGGACTGCACAAAACACGTCTGCACCCATCGACACAGGTGGGCACCCAAGCTGCTTCATCTTAGCTGCCCGGCTTTCGTTCGATGCTGGGGGCTTCCAAACCATAAGCACATCTTCCTTATACATTCGCACCAGTTTACAATGGTCTCTTGATGTGTATTCCACCATCATGTTGGTGTAGCATGCAATGCCCATTCCAGCGCACTGTACTGCTGTTGTTTCGGTACTACGCTTTAAATTTTGTCAAGGAATTCATCCACCACTGTCACTCCATCATATGTTGGTAGTTCCCTAGCCTCTGTTGTCACACAACACAATGATCTAATCATCATATTGCAATGTAGCATTGTCACTTCGTGCAACTGGTTCTGCTAGCGCTCTACTTCTTCATCTGAATCTAAAGTACAGGAGTTGTTGCGCTCCCATGATATTCTCCCATCTATAGTCGGGTTCACCCAATCCTAGTCTCACGCCATTATTTAGTAAATACAATCCATCTCATCGTCGCTTTCATCGTCACACACTAGTTCAGTGTAGCGCACTCCTTGAGCTAGGTCTAGCGGAACTACTACACGCAGGGACTTTTTCTTAAATATCATCTTTTGCTTCTTTAGGTTGATGACTCCATTCATATCAGTGGCACAGTCTATTCCTATCAACGCAGGATAGGGATTGCTGTCATCGACAATCTCTATTACTTAAAAGTCCATCTGTGTGCTCGCACCTTTGATATCAACTGTTACCCCTTGCAACCTCCCCATGGGAAAAATCTTCTATTGGTTTGTTGAGATTGCAACAAGATGATGGAGCTTAGTGAAAAGAGTCGCCTTCACTAAGTGGGTCCGCAGGCAAATTATGTCACAAAGTCTATTTTTAGACTATGTCTATTTTTAGACATATGGATCATGTCTATGAGTTGCAAGATGCTGTTTATGGATGATTGGTCAAGTTGGAAAAAATAGATGGACTTCTATTTTTAGACAACAGCAGTGACACTTTCAAGTCTAATTATAGAGCAGTCAAATATTATTAGCTTATAATAATATTTAGACTATAAACTTTATCTTATTCTCTTGGAGCACTTCAGTTTGAGCTACAGATGTGGCACATGCAGCTTTCAAAAGGAAATACGTTTTCTTTGTGGGTCAGTTGATTTATTGCATGCATGACTTCA
Source organism: Pinus taeda (assembly GCA_000404065.3). Taxonomy (NCBI): domain Eukaryota; kingdom Viridiplantae; phylum Streptophyta; class Pinopsida; order Pinales; family Pinaceae; genus Pinus; species Pinus taeda. The sequence goes on from APFE031221940.1 coordinate 68,034, forward strand.
GTTAGAACTCAATCGGTTGAGTTTGGTGGAGTTGATTGTGGAGTTGATGGAGTTGTGTTCAGTTTGACTTGGTTAAACTAGTTGTAATTAGTCTAACTGCAAATAGACTAATGATGAGTTGTTAAACTAATTATTAACTCTAATGCAACTAAAGAATACATCAGTTAACTTAGTTGCATGTCAGTGCATGTTCAGTTCAGCAGGGACAAGTGTTAGAGGATCAGATTGTTATCAGTTGTGACTATAGTTGTGCATGAGGATTTGCACAATCAATGAGATTGAGTTATGCCAATGAGAATTGGCCAATACCAAGTGATTATAGCCTCTGCTCACGTGATTCTAAGTGTGAGTGATTCTTTTGAGGTAAGTACAAGTTTGGTTCAACCATTCTCATCCATTCTTGTGCAAGTATTGAGCAGTGGAGGCAGGCAAGCAGTGGAATAGATTTGGATATCAGATCTGAGCTGTATTGTGTGTAACAGGTGGAGATAGTGCTGGATACTTGTGAGAAGCATTTACTATTGTAACGTTACATGTTCTGAATCATTAATATATAGATAGTGTGGGGTTTTCATCTATAAGCTTTCCCCGGGTTACATACTATGTTAATGTGTGCATGCTCTTGATGTTTTATTGTTATTGATGCTGCTATATTGATGATCAATGTAGAGGAGCTTATGTATTGTGTATGTATTCCACAATAATACATGATCAAGATAATCTCCATTGAATATGTGTTTATTATTCAAAATTTCTACAATATTTAGGGAGAAGTAGGTTCTCTAGTCAAGGCTTTAGATCCAACATTTTTCATCAACATGCAATGGTTTAGGTACACTTTCTTAAGCTAAATGGCTGAAAGGTTAAGCATGAGCATGAATTATATCTATAAGGTTTCACTAATTTCTTCACACACTTTCTATCAGATTTTGGGTAAATCCGCAAAGCAATATCTCCTTGTACTATATTCAGTTTGGCTACAAAACTCACCATGTTTGGGCCATGCAACATATAGTTGAATTGCCACATTCCTAAATATTAATGATTTCAGGGAAATCCAAAATTCATATCATTATCAAGAGCTTACAAAGGACATAAGGAAAGATTAGTAGTATAAATTCCAAACTTAACTCAATCTAGTGGTGGTGCTTCAATGGATGACCTAATAATTGCTCCCTAGCTTGATTCAAGAATTTTTTCCCAAGATCTACCATTTCTAAATATGGGAGAGTAGAGGCATCATGAGCCATATTCTTTCTTGGCTTATCATTTGAAGTCATGACCTCGAAGATAGAATTATTTATATGAAAATTATTTTCATAGGATTCTTGTGAAATCAATGGAGTGATGGTCCATGAAGAAAAAATAGCTTAATCAAATTACATATTGGGATGGACTTTATAGTAAAAGTTAGTGTATGTTGGTGGGATCACAAAAGAGGATATCACATTGTTAGGTCCCTATAATACTATTTATTCCCCCATTACTATTGTCATTGTAGCCCTTGTTGTTATTGTTGTGCCCTATTGTCCTGATATTGTTATTATTGTGCCCCATAGAAGCCCACTATTGTAATTGTTGTGCCCTTATATTATTATTGTTATGTCAGCTTTGATTATATTATGACCCCTTAGACTCCTATTTATAGAAAGGATGTTTTGGTCATCTTTATCATCCAAGAATTGTTCAATTGTGTAATGTAAAAGAGTTTTCCCCCTTGAAGAGGTTGATTTCTAAGGTGTTGATATTTCTTTTCTATATTTTTGTGAGCTGATTTCATAACATTTGGTATCAGAGATTTGGATTCTAGGGTTTTTCTACTCCAAACAGGCCATCGTGGAATTTTCACTATAGCTTTTTTTCTGTGATGTTTCAAAAGCTAAAAACAAAACCCATTTTAGCCGAAATCATTCTGAACCGCGGGTCCAAATTTCAGATATTTTCTCGCTATATTTTCAAAGATATGATCTGAGGATGTTAGGGTGTTTGTAGACTCTTGAATTGCGTTCCAAACAGGCGACCTTGGGAAAATCATCATAACTTTCTCTCTGAGCATAAGATTGAAATTTTGTCAAAAGTTACAGAAAGAAGACAGACTATAGTTTTTTGTGTATATTTTTCAGATATGAAGGTCGAAATAGTGACACATGGCATGTCATACAAGTTCTCTCTACTGAAAACTTATATAATCAGGTCATCTTAGGAGATTTGGCATAACTCTTCCTTGGAAAATACAATTTTGATCATAATGGTGGCAATGGAAAGAGGATTTAGAGGGCTACCATAGGAAGAAATTTTAGACCTTGGAGATCCACATTTACAGAGATACAGCAAATTCAATATCAAGCTTCTACAAAGAAAAAAAGGTGTGTATTCTTTTTAAAAATTTTCATAAGTTTGGGTTGAAAAATTAGTTTGAAGTTCAAAGGTCATAGTGAAGCATAATTATCATTAATTGATGCCCCAAATAAAGAAAATGGAAACACCTAGTAAGAAACCTAAAAGCTCTAGCATGAATCATGACGAAGAGGAAGAAATGCAACATGATATATCAAAATTACAAGACCAAGTGCAACAAATTTCACTCTCATAAAAGGTAACAGAAGCTAAGATTGAGGGTTTAAAGAAAGGCGTGTAAGCTAAGATTAATGGCATGGAAGCTAATATGAATGGCGTGCAAGTTAGGATGGATGAAGTGGAAGCTAAGATGGATGGCATGGAAGCTAAGATTAATGGCATGGACGTTAAGATGGATGGCATAGAAGAAAAACTAAAAGGAAACATGGAAGATTTGAAGATAGATTTGACTAAGTTGCTACAAGAAATGCTTACTAATGGTGAAAGGGTAGTAAAGGAAACTCATGATGAGAACAAAAGAAATGTTAGTTATGATTTCATAGAATCTAACATTGGATTGAAAACCCGCCATGTTCCAAAGATCGATATGAGGAAGTTCGATGGCAAGGATCCTACAACATGGATACTACATATGGAGCAATTTTTTGATCTCCATAATGTGAAAAACACACAAACGGTACGCATTTCAACTTTAGATTTGGAACCAAATCAGTTTTTATGGTATCAATGGCTTTTCTCTCATAAATGAATTGTCACTTGGGCAATTTTTATGGAAGAAATGATATTATGAGGATACAAAACGCAACACTTTTTTTAGCCAATTGATAAACCTCAAACAAAATGGTTCAATGATGGAGCACATTGAGGACTTCTAAAAATTGAATATAAGCATCAAAGGTATTGCAGAGGAGCATAGTATTGATATGTTCATAAGGACTTTAAAGGATAACATCCAACATGAGGTTTGCTTTGGGGAACCTAACTCATTGGAGAAGGCATTCAGGTTGGCAAGAAATATGGAAAGAAAAATTATGGCAACAAGGAAGCCTACCACTCACAACTATAAGGATGGAATTGTTGTTTCCCTTAGCCTTCCACAACCTACAAGGTTGACACCCCAACAATTGGAAGAAAAAAGAACAAAATGGATTTGTTACAGTTGTGATAGCAAATACACTAAAGGTCATAAGTGTGCTGACAAGAAATTATTTTACATAGATTGTGAAGAGGAGGAAGAAAAGTAACAAGAAACGTCAAAACAAGAGGATATACACCATGAACAAAACCTAGAGAAAGAACAAATGAATTCAACCATATCTTATAATTCATTGGCAGGAATTACCACTCGTCAAACTATCAAGATAGAAGGACATATCAAGAAAAAAAATGGTAATAGTGTTGATTTATTCGAGCAGTACCCATAATTTTATTCATTGTAAGATAGCCAAGGAATTGAATTGCTTCCTATATCCAGCACCATAGTGTCAAGTGATGGTTGCAAGTGGAGAAACCATAAATTTCTCTGGAAGGTGCCATAATATCAAGCTATCCACGGGAGAATATGTATTGAATAGCCTAATGCTTTCCATTCCAATGGGTGGTGTTGATGTTGTACTAGGATTCCAATGGCTATAATCCTCGGGTACAATAGCTTTTAATTTTCAAGAACTTTTCATGAAATTTTCTTCAGAAGGAAAGGAAGTTTAATTAAGAGGTATCGCATGGAAACTAGGAAAGATAATCAGCTCTAATGGAATGACAAAGCTTCTAAAGAAATAACAACGAGGCGTAATTGTACAATTATGTTCACAAGAGGTTCCTGCATTGAAATCATCTATTTCTCCAGATCTCCAAAAAGTCTTGGAAAATCATTCCAAGGTATTTGAGACTCCCAAATATCACCCACCTATTCGTTATCATGATCATGCTATTCATTTGGTTCCAGGAAGTGTTCCTCCAAACATCAGGCCTTATGGATATCCCTATGCCCAAAAGAGTGAGATTGAACATATGGTTGCAGAAATGCTAAAGGATGGTGTAATTCAACATAGTCAAAGTTCTTTCTCTGCTCTAGTAGTAATGGCACACAAGAAGGATGGATCATGGCGCATGTGTCTGGATTATAGGGAGCTCAACAAGCTCACTATTAAAGATAAATTTCCCATTTATGTCATTGATGAACTATTGGATGAATTGCATGGATCAATTTACTTCACCAAGTTGGATCTTCGTTCAGGATATCATCAAATCAGAATGAAGACTGAAGACATTCTAAAAATAGCATTTAGAACTCATGAGGGTCATTATGAATTTCGAGTCATGCCTTTTGGCCTTACCAACGCACCTTCTACATTTCAAGGTTTGATGAATTCCATTTTCAAACCCTTCCTTAGAAAATTTTTGTTAGTATTTTTTGATGATATGCAAATCTATAGCAAGTCTTGGAAGGATCATGTTCAACATGTTGACAGGGTGCTCAAACTATTGTAGGAGAAACAATTATATGCAAAAAGCACCAAATGTTTCTTTGGAGTATAAGAGGTGGAATATCTGGGCCATATTGTATCTCATGAAGGTATTAAGGTAGACCCTAACAAAATTAAAGCCATTAAGGAATGGAAAATCCCCACATCTACAAATCATCTGCGAGGATTTCTTGGGTTGACAGGGTATTTTTGCAATTTTGTTAAGAAATATGGGAGAAGAGCAACACCTCTAACAACATTATTGAAGAAAGATGCATTTTTATGGATTTTAGAAGAAACGAAGGCCTTTGAACATCTTAAAGAGGCAATCTGCCAAGCACCAGCCTTAGCTACGTCGAACTTCACAAAAACCCTTATTGTGGAAAGTGATGCCTATGGACATGGAATTGGTATTGTTTTAATGCAAGAAGAAAGACCCATTTTTTTCGAAAGTCATCCAATCAAAGGAAAGTATTTACATAAAGCTATTTATGAGAAGGAAATGTTGGCAATACTACATGCACTTAAGAAATGGCGACCCTACCTAATGGGAAGACACTTTAAGGTAAAAACGGATCATGATAGTCTTAAATACTTTTTAGAACAAACATTATCTTCAAAAGAGCAGAAAAAATGGGTCACAAAGATGTTGGGTTATGACTTTGAAATCATATACAAAAAAGGGAGGCAAAATGTTGTTGCAGATGCACTCTGAAGAAAGGATGAGGATGTGGATGCATTTCTTTGTGCCATTTCTATTATCCAACCAAATTGGATAAACCAAGCAAGGGATGAATGGAAGAATGACGAAGAAGTGTGGGCATTCATTCAAAAGATACAACAAGATCCTAGTACATATGATACATTTAGTTGGAAAAATGATTCGTTATGGTACAATGATCGCTTATAACTATGTCATAATTCTCAACTCAAACAAAAGATTCTTATGGAATTGCACGCCTCTCCCTTAGGAGGGAACTCGGGATTTTTAAAAACTCACCACGGGGTTAAGAAGGATTTTTTTTTGGGATGGCCTTAAATCTGATATTCAAAAGTTTGTGGCACAATTTTTGGTTTAACAACAAAATAAAGTTGAAACAATTAAGACCCCAGGCCTAATACAACCTTTGTCCATTCCATGTCAACATTGGGAGGATATTTCAATGGATTTTATCACAGGTATACCCAAGTCTGAAGGAGAGATTGTCATCATGGTGATAGTTGGTATACTTACCAAGTATGCACACTTTTGTGCATTATCTCATCCATTTAAATCTAGTATAGTTTCTACTTCGTTTATGGAAACAATTTAAAAGATACAAGGAAACCTAAAGATTGTTGTAAGTGACAGAGATCCCATTTTCATTGGAAATTTTTGGAAAAAATTATTTTCTTGTCTTGGTACTCAGTTAGCTCATAGCTCATCTTATCATACCAATCTGATGGGAAAATTGACATAATAAACAAATGTTTGGAACGATATCTTTGTTGCTTTGTATCTGATAAATAGACACAGTGGGTCAAATGTTTGCCTTTGGCTAAATGGTGGTATAACACTTCCTTCCATACTGCAGCAAAAATGACCCCATTTATGGAACTTTATGTATATCACCCACCATCCATCACATCATATTTAAGAGAAAATTCTAAGGTTTAAGCAGTGGAAGATCACATCAAGCATCAACAACAAGTTCTCCAGCTCTTAAAGGATAACCTAACTTTGGCGTAGAACAGAATGAAACAACAGGCACATCAACATCACAGCGAAAGAAGTTTTGATATAGGTCACTGGGTATTTCTATGGCTACAACCATATAAACAAATGTCCCTCAAGCAAGCTAAGAATGATAATAAATTATCACCAAAGTATTATGGTCCATATAAGGTGTTGCAAAACATTGGTACTATGGAATACAAATTAGAGCTTCCTGTAGCTTCCCGAGTGCACCCAGTTTTCCATGTTTCATGCTTAAAGAAGGTTATTGGTGACAAGCTCCCAGTTAAAACAATATTTCCAGAACTTGACAAGGAAGGAAAAATCATATTGGAGCCTGAAGCAGTCACAGAAGCAAGAACTTGACAACTACGGAATCGATCAATTTCGAAGTATCTTATCAAGTGGAAGAACTTACCTACTGTAGATTCCACATGGGAGGATGACAATTTTATACAGAAGCATCTAGAACTACTCAAGCATTGAAGACAACACTTTTTTGAAGGGGAGGGGCATGTTAGGTCCCTATAATACTAGTGATTCTCCCATTACTATTGTCATTGTAGCCCTTATTGTTATTGTTGTTCCCTATTAACCCCGTATTGTTATTGTTGTGCCCTTATATCATTATTGTTATGTCAGTTTTAATTATATTGTGACCCCTTAGACTCCTATATATAGAAAGGAGGTTTTGATCATTTGTATCATCCAATAATTGTTCAGTTGTGTAATGTAAAGGAGGTTTCCCCCTCGAAGAGGCTAATTTTAAGGTGTTGATCATTCTTTTCTATATTTTTATGAGATCTTTTCATAACACACATCCATAATAAGTGGTATTATGATCCAATGAGTCTTTTCTTCCGTCTTAATTACTAAAATTGCTTTATAGTACCATGAGTGTCCAACATAAGGAATTTTTTGCATCTCACTCAGCACTATAATTTTCATCCTTTTGGCATTTTTCATAGAAATTATTATTTTATACATTAGAATTACATCTTATTTCAACTCATAATTCATTTACTTTCTCTATGAATTAATTCGTTGTATCTCTTCTTTTGTTTTCATGTATTATTGATTGAAACATTTAACCTATAAAATTCTAATTGTTAAATCACATTTGCATACAATTATGGTTGTAGCATGCATTCTATCATTTGTTTAAGTGCGTTGCACCACCTTATTCTCCTTACCCTTTATATTCTTGATTTCAAAGTCATAATCAACCAAAAAAATTATAGCCATCTAATTTTTCTAACATTTAAAGTTGGTTGTCCAAACAAATGTTGCATACCATTATGTTATGCTTTCAAATCAAAAAAAATCCAATGAGGTAATTCCTCCACCTTTTCAAATAATATATAATGGATACCTACTACAAATCATTAGTTTCATAATTTTGATCATGCTCCTTTATCTTCTTGATTTCACAACATACTATATGCCCACTTTTCATGAAGACTCCTCCACGCACCTCCTTTCATGCATCGATGCACACAATGAAATATTTATTTTGATTAGCTATCCTTAATATTGGTGCACTTGTTAGTAACATTTTTAAATGTGCCTCTTCAAATTTATGAGGCCACTCAAATTTCACACCCTTCATTTTTAAAGAAGTGATAGGATATGCTATTTTTTATAACCCTTTAATAAATCTCTTCTAATATCCTACTAATCCCATAAAGGATCTAACACATGCCATATTTTTGGGTGTTGGCCATTCTTTGATTGTTTTTATTTTCTCTATGTCTACTTCCACCCCTTCCTCTAAAATAATATGACCCAACTAATGAATTTGAATTTCATAAAATGAACATTTACCCAACTTAGCATATAGATAATGTTCTTTGAGTACCTGCAATACCATTATCAAATGTTTCTCATGCTCTTATTAATATTTTTAATACATGAGGATGTTCTCTAAAAATACAATGAAAAACTTATCCAAATAATTTTGGAAAATGTCATTCATAAGGCACATGATAATTGTTCTTTACTTTTACCATACTCAACTACCTGCAATTTATACATAACCTTAATGTACCATCTTTCTTTTTAACAAAGAGGATTAGGGCATCCCAAGGTGACACACTTGGGTATATGTATACATTTTTCAAAATTTATTCCAAATAATTTTGTAATTATTTAATTTTTGGTGTGCTCATGATGTATGGAATCTTAGACACTGGGATAGCTCTAGGATCCAAATATATAGAGAATTCAATATTTCTCTTAGGTGATAATCCTAATATTTCATCAAATACATCTTCAAATTCCTTAAGTACCTAATAATATTCAATACTTAGTGTCATGCCCTTGGCTTCCTCTTCCATGTGATCTACATAAATATGGAAACCTTTCCTACTTTTTTTTTCAATTGTATGGTTGATATCTCCCTGATGGATAGTAGCCTTTAAATTCCTTGTGCTTGTCTTTGCTTCACTTCTTCATCACGGCAAGTAAATTCCTTATTATAACAATCTAGGTCTACATGGTGTTTTTCCAACCAATCCATACTAATTAGGAAATCATCTGAACCCAATGGTATGATGTTCGAGTATATAATTGTGATCAACCCATTCATATTAATTTGAAATTATTTTACAAGTTCAGTTATCCTTCTCTTAACCCATGTAGCTAGCTAAACTAACCAACTCTTATTGTGCTTACTTCTCTTTAAATTAAATATGTCAATAAGTTTAGATTCAAAGTAACCATGAATAGCTCCATTATAAATTAAAATAGCAATGGCATGTTTATTTATATTACCTTCAACTTCAATCATATGGCTTGGTGATCTGTCTTCTTATTTTCCAATGCTACATAAATTTTGGGCATGGGTAAATCAAGAAAAAAATTTGATGACGGGAAAAATATTTTACATCCCTAGAAAGAGGTTGGGAAAAAACAATAACAGAGGAAGAAACTCTTGAGAAAGAAGTGTAAGACAAAAAATAAGTGTTATAATTTAATTATTGATGGTAGTAGTATAGAAAATTTGATACCTAATGTAGTTGTATAGAAAATTAATTTAAATAGTAAACCTCATCTAGAAACATATAGGGTGTGTCGTGCTTATAACATGGGAATTGGGTCACTGTGAGAATTAATTTTTGATTATTTCAATATTGAGGGTTATAGTGATACCAATATATGTGACATTTTTCCCATGAATGCTTGTCACATTTTTTTGAGAAGACCATAATAGTTTCACAAAAGAGTTATACATAATGAGAGAAGAAATAAATACTAGTTTTAGATGCATGGTGTTGTCACTCACTACTTTTTTAGTCACCAGTTTCTTTAGAAGCCAAGTAGCAATGATGTTTGGGGGCCAAATTTTGAGCCATAGAAGCTACTAGAGCCAGATCAGACCCTCTCCAATGCCTAGTGCTCAGAAGGAGCCTTCCAGTGGTATATAGAAGTCTAAAAGAAAACTTCCAGAGCTAAAGTTAGAGCCAATGGAAGGACCCTTATGAGGGGCCCAGCAAATGAAAAATTGGCTAAGTGTTGGGAAATAATCGCAATTGCGACATAAGGAGCTCATTGCATATTGGCCATTGGCAAAGGAAAAGGATAAGGGGCAAAGTTTTAAGACTTATCGGTGATTTTGGGAGGCCGACTATGATTTGAAATATCACATCTCATACATCAGCCGTCGACTAGTTACAGAGGACAAGGACTGTGGTGAGGGGCTGATTTGCAATATATACGAAAATCACTGAGAGGGCCGATAAAGGCCTAACACAGGAAATGTTTAAAAATGGGACTGGGCGGGCCCTTCACTCTCTCCTTCATGGGGTACACGTGTCGATCCATAAGCACTTTGACACATCAGCCATCGGTGAAGGAAAAGGGCTCCCACTTAAGAGATATTAGTGGTTCCATCAGCTAATTGCGATATGTGAGATTTTCCTCTGGACACGATAAAAGATTAAAGCCATGTTTATAAAGACCCCACGCCTAGACTCAAGCCCTACTCCACTGGTTAAGAGGGAAAGGCCCGTAGCTGTGTAATTGCACTGATGAATATAGAAGGTTGCTTAACCACCGCACCAGGGCATTAAAGACACAGTACACATTTTTAAAGGTGAGGCCAGTCAGTAGCTAGTGGATCACTATGAGTGGGTGACCTTTAAGACGAAGAATGGGTCGATTTAGAGGAAGGATGGTGATGAAAAATGTAGTGGAAGAAAAGACATATGGATGTAATACAGTGCAAGGGAGAATACTCTACACAATGACAACACCATCATACTAATATGATCATGAGATGGGCTAGAAAATCCTTGGTTCCTTTTCCCTCATGTCCATTTATTTTGTTGTACTGAAACATGCCGCCCATCCTAAAGCATTAAAATCTGTAATAGTTTTGGTCCATAGAGCCATTTAAGGTTGATACAACTATTCTATCAGACAAAGGAATAGGGAAATTAGATATTTCATGTAATTAATGCTCTTTCCCCTCTTCCCTGATAAATAGAGGAATGCAAGACTTAGAAAAGGTTCAGAAATTTTAGGAAAAGCACTACATGTATAATTTCAGACTGTATTTCCTTTGTAATATAGGTCATTCAGAATATCAATGAAACTATGGTGATTCCATCTTCAAAGGACTACAGTATGTGTTCCCCTATGTGTTACTCATTAAATGTTCATGCTTCTTCATCTAATTTATGTGGTTATTGTTGCTAGATATGTTCCAAGCTCTCTTATAGATTCATTAGTAAGTTGTATGTTAGTTCAAATGCCTGTTATCATCTCATAGATTCATTTGTCTTGACATTGTTTAAATATACGCCTATGAGGATCATTGTGATTATATCTTCATATGTGCAACACATGAATCATAGCCTTCAATCCTTTCTTTGGACCTCATTTCTAATTGTAACCCAAATAACATAGAAATCCTTACGGTCTCGAGCTCTTTGTGTTCAACATTGAATTCTTGAGGTATTAGGCTCTATGTGATGAGTTTCTCTCCTCTAGTATCCTCTTTCACCCACTTTGTGAAATATTATTAAGCTGTAAGACATTGAAGCTATTGTCCTCCACTCTTTTGATGATTATTTCTAAGATTTGAATTTGTGAAGAAGTATTTGAAATCCATGTTTCATTCCTTTGGACTAATGAACCAACCCATTTTATATATACATATAAACCTATAGAACCATAGGTGTTGTCTTCAACATATCCAAATATTTTGAGACACGCCATTTTAGATGTGCCCTGGCACTGATCTTGAAGCAATCCAAGGTTGTCTCTGGGAGACACAATATCTTTTGGCATCATTGTCGAGGACTTATTGAAGGATTTTTCCCTTGGGATATGACAAACCGAAGGACTCTTTGAATAGGTGATAAAAGTCTATTTTGATTGCACTCAAATCACCCTGGCAACTCCACACCCCCTCCTCATTATCATTTATCACCCTAGATTTTAAAAGGTTTCATAGTCACTTAGATACATCCCAACAGAAAGCCCCATTTGTATCTGACCCTGAAAAATTATTTTTTAAGAAAGATTGGAAAAAGAAAACTCCCCCAGACTGTGCCACCATCTCATCAGCCTTCGAATTCCCTCTTCCAGTTCTCAGCCTGTTGCTTCTCAGTATTTAGGACTTACTCCTAAGGCATTGATATACCCCCCTTCCCCTACAACCCTTGTGGCCTTAACCCTAGTACCTCAAGCAAATTTGAATCCCCCTCAACTAGTCCAAATGGCTCTCCCAGGATTTTTTCTCAATAAATATGCACCTCTTGATCTACCCCAGCCTCTAAGTGCAATTCCCTAAGATTAACTAAAGAATCTGCCTAGGTTCAACAGGGAAGATGATAACACGACAAAAAACCACATTGAAACCTTCAGTGCTTTTTCTGAGAAAATAAACGTGGAACATTTGGATGTGGTTATGAGACTATTTGTACAATTGCTCGATGGATATGCTAAAAAATGGTTCAAATCCCTACCTAATTCCTCCATCACTACATGGGAGGAGCTTGAAAGCTCTTTAACCCAAAAATGGGGAGAAAACAAGAACCATGAGTACCTGCTTACTGAGTTCAATGCAATAAGAAAAAATTCGAAGGAGGATACTACAGAATTGATCAAAATATTCAATAAGCAGTTCAATAACCTACCATTTGACATAAAGCCTCCCCCAGTTGTATCTTGAGTGGTTTTCTTAGGAGTCTTCAACCCCGATGTTGGGTTTACCTTGAGAGAAAGGAAATATACCACTCTAGACCAACTCCAAATCGATGATCTTGAAGTAGAAGCAAATCTATGCTCAACAAGAATGACGGGGGTAAAGAAAGAACCCATGGAACCCCAGAGATGGAGAGAGGAGACATCCTCCTCTGGTTTGAACAAAGAATCATCAGACCTGAAGATGGATGAATTTGATAAACTCATCAAAATTTTATCACAAAATGTTGGGAAGCTTGAAATCGAGAACAAGAACCTCTCCATGAAAAATGGTCAAATCAATAATCGGGGCTATAACCAGCAATTTAGAAGGTCTCCACTACAACTACTTCCGAGGGATATCAAGAAGCAGCTTGATCAAATTCTGCATCCCTTATACTTGGAAGATAGTCCTGATGAAAAATCATTGGATACACAAGAGATGTAGGGCAATATATATTCCGGTTTTGCTAAAGAGGAACATGAGAGTATGGCTCACCCACAGGCCACTCATTACAAAGAATAAAGTGCATAGGATGAAAATGTAGATTATTATTGCAAGTAGTTTGTAGAGTTCATGAAGACTCAACCTCAACGTAAGTATAATATAAGATCTTCCAAGAAGAGAACGAGGGAGCCAGAATAGCAAGGGGAAGCCGCTCCCCAAGTGCTTGCATCTTGACCCACCCAAGGCAGGAGCCTCTGCAAACAAAGAGGTAGATGATCCTAAGGGACACACAAGAAAATAAGCACCTGTGCAGTTGATAGTTGGCAGCGGCAATGGGGAAAAAACAGAGTCGGGAGATGAAGAAAACGCTCAACATGCATTCAATATCCAAAGGCAACTGGAAAAGGTAGAAATTCTTGTTCCCCTTACTGAGCTTCTAAAGCAACCTCATTACCAAGCTCAATTCTCCCAATTTATATATCCATCCGACTCTCCACCATCCCATGACAGTTTAGACCTATAAGAGGAGAGACCCGTGGTTGTTTTCGGGCCACATGTGGAAGAATCAGATCCCTCTACTACACCCTTATATGTGACATTGTTGGTCCATGACCTTTTGCTTCATAACTGCATGCTAGATTCGAGGGCCTCACACAACCTCATGCCACTATTTGTAATGGAACAACTAGGCTTAGAGATTACTAGGTCATACAAAGACTTGTACTCCTTTGAGTCAAAGAGAGTCAAGTGCCTTGACATGATAAAGGATCTGGTGGTAAACTTGGCACAGATCCTAATCAAAAATGTGGTTATGGATATAGTGGTGGCCGACATATCTCCTCGGTTTGGAATGCTCCTATGCAAAGCTTGGGGGTCAAAGGCGGGTGGTACCATAAAGTTGGATTAGACGTATGCTACCATCCCCACTTTTGGATGTGATAAAAGGAGGCTATGTAGAGAATCATGGTTTGTGAAAACTATGACACCAACTACAGGCTCAAAAAAATCCCAGGTGTATGGAAGAGACAGTGACATTTCCTACCTATTCTTGGAGGAAGATGAGAACCTCTTAGAAGAAGTATCAGTACACTTGACAAGGCAGTTGAAATACCAACATTTAAATGTAAACAAGGTATGGAAGTTATACTTTAATGGAGAAAACTCAAAAGAGGCAAATCGAGCTGGAACATTGTTGGTATCTCCGGAAGGTGGCATGATACCTCTCTCATTTAAACATGAATTTGAGGCGACCAACAATGTAGCAGAATATGAGGCATTGCTTCTGATACTACAAATAGTGAAAAAGATGAACATTGAATGCCTGGCAGTCTATGTGTTGGCATTATGGCATAGGTTTGATGCTATGGCTCTGGTGTTGTCCTTGATGGCAACTCATCTTGGTGACAGATCTCAGTTTAGGCACTCAGAAAGAAGAAAAAGGCATATACGCAGGTTCATCTAAACGAAGACGCGGATACACGCGTATTATACGTTACAAAAGCACGTATATGTTTGGGAACTTACTCTTGGTCCATGGTAGTTAGTCCTTGGGATTTGAACCTATGGTTTTGGACCATGGCGTCTCGTCAGATGTGTTGATCCCTAGTTTTGGGTTCATGGTATTGAAATGTTATGGTTTTGGACCATGGTATTGTGGAAGGCCTAAGACTATAAAAGAGGAAGGAGATCATGTGGCAAATGATCATTTGAATTATTATTGAATATCTGAAAAGTGGTAGATCTGAATGCTGGTAATTGGGTTATGGTGCAGATCTGGATCTGAATAAAGGAGGAACCTTAGTGAAAAGAAGAAGCATAAGTTCTATTGATGGGTCATAATCTCTAAGCTTGAATGATAGTATCTTTATATGATTTTGGTCTATTTTATGTGGCGCTTGCTTCATCTATAACACTGATAATCTGGGTTAATTAGTGTTTTTGAATATCTGGAAGAGCGAATTATCCTTTATATATCTATACACAGGTTCAGTGAAGCGAAGGCGCGTATACACGTTGGTTCAGTGAATTAAAAAAGCATATACGCAGGTTGTTCCAAACACAGAAGCGTACGCTCGCATGTTGCAGGTTATTGAAATAGCATATATGCTTTAAGTTGTGATCTAGCTGCTTCTGTTTATTGCTGCTGTGTTCTGGGTTCAGTGTTTGGTGTGTGGTTTCTGGTACTATCTTTTGGGTACAGCTATCAGAGAAGTATCTACTTGATTCAGATCTAATTGGTGGAAAGGAGATTGGTTGATTCTTGATGATTGATTGATGTTTATGGATCCAGTCTGAAAATTTATGAAACATGGTCCCTGGAAGAAAGAGAAGTTTGTAGCCTTCTGTAGGCCAGCACCTACGTACTAGTATCTTGGCTAGTGCAAGAGCTAAAGGGGGTTGTAGCTCCCTTCCACGAGAAGCTGGAGAACGAGAGAGGCTTATAGCTCTCTGCAGGTTGCAGCCTGCGTACTGGTAAAGGACTGCACCAGTACATTGTAAAAGAAGTTTCTAATTTAAAAGAAGATAGAGATGTATTGCAGCAGGTGGTTTTCACCAACATTGGGTTTCCACCTTATATCTTGTGTTCTTGTGCGTGATTGTCCTTTTGTTCTGTTTTACTGTCTCTGGTTACTGGTTATTTGTTTCTGCAACACAGATTAACAATCATCATCAGAAAGATAAAGTAAATTAAAAGCTTGCCTTGTATACGCGGTTTTCCTTTTGCATAGATGTGTATATACAAGTGTTTAACTAATTGAAGTAGCGTATATCATTTTTTTGGAAAAGGAATATTTGACTTGATAATACTGATTCACCCCCCCTCTCAGTATTATTTCCAACACTATGGAGATTTTGAACTAATTGTGACACAGGTCAGAAATCAATGTTAGGCCAAACACCCCAAGCTGAGGACATACCAAAATGAAGTGTGGGAACTAATCAAAATTTTCTTCTTGGCCTTTAACATCCATTTTGTGCCCAGGGAAGAAAACAAGATGGTTGACTCTCTTGCATTAGCTGTAAGTACTTTTAGGCCCCCACCAAATCCACTCCTCAGGTATAAGATAGAAGTAGACACAAGCCTTCAATACCTGACAATTTCAAGCAATGGAAAGTGTTTGAAGATGATGATCACATAAAATTATTCATAGAATTCATTGGGGAGTTTTCCCTCTCTACCATCGACTAGGAAGAAGAAGATGTTGAACAAGGAGCCACCTCATGGAAAGACATGGTGGTTGGGAAAATAAAATTGCAAATTAAAGGGAACACCATCCCTCATGGACTTGTTCCACTATAAAGGATTTTCAATAAATATGACATAGCATCCAAACCAGTGGCCCCTAAGAAGGATTATTAGGTCGAAGACTGCAACATCAAGTTTGAAGAGGAGCCTCAAACGATCAGGCTATCCAGAATAATCCTCCTGCAATACAAACATAGGTATTTAAATCTATTTAGAACTTACAAATATGTATTTTATTGGTCATATGATGATTTAAAATCATTTTATACCAACGTTATTCAGCATAAGATACCTCTAAAGAATTGGATTAAGACCTGCAAACAAAAACTCAGACAAATAAACCCACTCTTACTCCCCTCCATTGAAAGGGAGGTAAGAAAAATATTGCAGGACAAGATCATAGTCCCTCTAAGGTATTCTGAGTGGGCGGCTAATTTGGACCCCATCCGGAAGAAGAACTGGGAAATAAGGTTATGTGTGGACTTCTGAAACCTTAATCGGGTGTCCCTAAAAGACAACTACTTGTTGCCCAAGATGGATTGTATACTCCAGAAGGTAGTGGGTGCATCCAGGATGTCAAGGATGGACGATTCTCAGGATATAACCAAGTGATGGTTCACCCAAAAGATCAAAGAAAGACTGCTTTCACCACCCCATGGGGGACCTTCATGTACACCCGCATGCCCTTTGGGTTCATGAATGCAGGAGCCATGTTCCAGAGAGAAATGGACATAGCCTTCATGGGTGAGCAAGATAAGTTTGTGATAGTCTAATTGGATGATATCACTGTATTTTCCAAGACAAAGAAATAACATATCCTCTATCTAAAACTCACCTTAGAGAAGTTCAAGAGTTATGGCCTTTCCCTCAATCCAAAGAAATCTTAGTTCGCCCTTAGCGAAGGAAAGCTGCTTGGACATATAGTAGCTCAGGAAGGGGTGAAGATTGATCCTGAATGGGTCAAATACATTGGCCTTATTCCCTTGCGAAGAAATAAGGAGGTCCAAGCCTTTCTGGGGAGGATAAATTTCTTAAGGCAATTCATACCTAATTATGCTGAGATAGTTAAAAGTACCACTGATATGCTCAGAAAGGATAACGAAGCTAAGTCGAACACCACCTCCCATGATTCTTTCAATAGGATCAAAGAAGCTCTAGTTGAGGCCCCAATGCTAGTCAACCCTGATTATTCAATACCCTTCTATATATTTTCTTTCGCCTCTCCACATACCATTGTTGTAGTGCTATTATAGACAAACAAAGAAGGTCACAAGCACTCTATTGCCTTTTTCAACCAAGTCCTAAGGGACACAAAACTGAAGTATGACATAATGGAAAAATAAGCATATGCACTGGTTAAGGCACTAAAATCGTTTCGTGTGTATGTATTGCAGTCCAAGGTCACATCAATTGTCCCAACAACTGTAGTCAAAGACATTCTCGTGCAAGGAGACAGTGAAGGGAAGAGAGGTCGATGGATAGCTAAAATATAGGAATATGAGATGGAAATCAAGCCTACCAAGCTCATCAAAGGCCAGGGGTTAGCTAAGATCTTGTTCGAACCTAACTTCCACACTCATTGGATAAATTTAGTCACAGAAAATAGTAGGGCCGAAGAGCACCAGAGAAGCATCAGAACATCTGAACATAAAATTTATGTCAAGTATGACAGGTCTCAGTGGTATAAAAATGTTGTTCATTACCTCCTATTTTTTAGATGCCCGTTGGGACTAGGTTCCTCTGAATATCGAAGCTTGAGGCTACATGCCAAGAAGTACTTTATATCAAATGGCTTACTATATTGGAAGGACTCGGTGGGTGTATTGTTGCCGTGTTTAGTAGAAATAGAGAATAATAAGGTGATGGCAGAATTTTATGAAGGAGCCTGTGGGGGGCGTTATAGTTGGAAAGACACCATGCACAAAATCCTCAAGTCTTGATTTTACTAGCCTACATTGTTCAAAGATGTTTATAACTAAGTTAGGAGCTACTAGAAGTGCCATATGTTCACTACGAGACATAAACTCGGTCCTCTCCCTTTGATTCCTGTACAAATGGAAGATCCCTTCAGACAGTTGTGCTTGGATTTTATAGGAGAGATCCACCCACCATCTAGTGGCTAGCATAGGTGGATTTTAACCACTATAGGTTACTTTACCAAATGGTTTGAGGCTATTTTGACTAGGAATGCTACATATGCGAGGGTTATGAAGTTCATGGAAGAAAACATACTATCCCGCTTTGGTTTCCCCTCCAAAATCATCAATGATAATGCCCAAGTCTTAAAGTCCACCAAATTCATTGCCTTCTACAATAAATATAGCATTACTATCATGCATTCCACCACATATTACCCTCAAGGGAATGGCTTGGCTAAATCCTCTAATAAAACGATGATAAGAATATTGAAGAAAATCATTGCCGAAAACAAAAGGAACTGGGATTCTCAGTTGAAGTTTTCTTTATGGGCTAATAGGGTAGCACCCAAGAGATATACTGGGGTATCACCTTTTGAGTTAGTATATGGAAAGGCTATTTTTTCCCTACACAACTAGCAATGCATGTGGTAAAGCTGTTACAACAAGCTGAGGAGGAGCCAAGTGCACCAACAAGAAGAATAAATCACCTGGTGGAACTTCAAGAGAGTAGAAAGTAGGTGGAGACCAGACTATCCGATTATCAAAAAAAGATGAAAGTGTTGTTTGACAAAAAGGCTAAGATTAGACCTTTTTAGAAGGGATATTTAGTTCTCAGGTAGGATGTGAGATGACAAGATAAAGGAAAACATAGGAAATTTGGTTCACTCAGGTTAGTCCTCTTCAAGATCATGCAAGAAAAGGGAAACAACTCCTACATGCTTGAAAACCTTGATGGTGAACTATTAGAACTGCCAGTAAATGGCCAGTTCCTAAAATTTTATTTTCAAAATTTCAGATAACTTTCTTTGGCTCATTGTAAATATCTGGTTTGTGTTGTGAAAAGTGTTGCTTGAATTTTTAGTTTATTTCCAAATAATTCCCTTTCACAAAATGATATTTTATTTAAGAATAATCCCATTCCCAATTAAATGAAAGGCTACTGGTTTGCTGGTTCTCAACACCTTTCCTACAAGGCACTGTCCCCAGTTGGAGCCAATGTTGTCACTCATTGCTTTTTCAATCACCAGTTGCTTCAAAAGCCATGTAGCAGTGATGTTTGGGGAGGAAATTCTGAGCCACAGAAGTTGCAAGAGCCAACTCAAACCCTCTCCAATGCCTAGTGCTCAGAAGGAGCCTTCCAGTAGTATATAGAATTCTAAAATAAAACTTCCATAGCTAAAGTTAGAGCCAATGGAAGGACCATTATGAATTTCCCAACAAATGGAAAATTGGCTAAGTGTTGGGAAATAATCGCAATCGGGACATGAGTTCATTTCATATCAACCATCAGCAAAGGAAAAGGAAAAGGGACAAAGATTTAAGACTTATCAGTGGTTTGAGGATGTCAATTGTGATTTGCGATATTGCATCTCGCACATCGGCCATCGGCAATTTACAAAGGACAAGGACTGTGGCTAGCGGCCGATTTGTGATATATACCAAAATCACCAAGAGGGCCAATAAAGGCCTAACATAGGAAATGTTTGCAAAATGGGACCGTTCAAGCCCTTCTCTCTCTCCTTTGCAGGGTACACATGTCGAGCCACAAGCACTTTCACACATCAGCCATCGACGAAGGAAAAGGGCTCCCACTTAAGAGATATCAGCGATTCCATCAGCCGATTGCGATATGTGAGATTTTCCTCTAGACGCGATAAACTATTAAAGTTAGGTTTATAAAGACCCCACACCCGGACTCGAGGCCCGCTCCACTGGTTAAGAGGGAAAGGCCTGCAGCTGTGAAATTACACTGATGAATACATAAGGTTTCTCAACCACCGCACCAAGGCATTGAAGACACAATACAAAGTTGTAAAGGCAAGGTCGGTCAGCAGCTAGTTGATCACTACGAGCAGGTGGACCGTCAAGATGAAGAATGGGCTGATTCGAAGGAAGTATGTTGACACACAGATCCAGGAGTTGGCGATGAAGAAAGTAGTGGCAAAAAAGACATAGGGATGTAAGAGAGTGTAGAGGGGCCATACTCTACGCCATGACAACACCAACATACTAATATGATCACGCGATGGGCTAGAAAATCCCTGGTTCTTTTTCCCTGAGGTCCATTTATTTTGTTGTACTGAAATGTGCTGCCTATCCTAAAGAATTCAACTCTATAATATTTTTGGGTCATATAGCCATTTAAGGTTGATACAAAAATTCTATCAAATCGAGGAATAGGGACATCAGATATTTAATGTAATTAATTCTCTTACCCCTCTTCCCAGATAAATAGAGGAATGCAAGACTTAGAAGAGGTTCAGAAATTCTAGGAAAAGCACTACATCCTTTGTAATACAGGTCTTTCGGAATATCGATGAAATTGTGGTGATTCCATCTTCAAAGGACTACAATATGTGTTCCCCTCTGTTTTACTCATTAAATGTTCATGCTTCTTCAGTTGATTTATGTGGTTATTGTTGCTAGATATGTTCCAATTTCTCTTATAGATTCGTTGGTAAGTTGTATGTTAGTGAAAATGCATGTTACCATCTCACAGATTCATTTGTATTGACATTGTTTATGTATACGCCTATGAGGATCATTGTGATTATATCTTGATACGTGCAACACATGAATCATAGCCTTCAGTCCTTCCTTTAGACCTCATTTATGCTTGTAACCCAAATAACATATAAATCCTTACAGTCTTGAGATCTTTGTGTTCAACATTGAATTCTTGAGGTCTTAGGCTCTATGTGATGATTTTCTCTCTTCTAGTATCCTCTTTCGCCCACTCTGTAAAACATTATTAAGTTGTAAACATTGAAGCTATTGACCTCCGCCCTTTTGATGATTATTTCCGAGATTTGAATATTTGAAGAAGTATTTGAAATCCATGTTTCATTCCTTTGGATTAATGAAACAACCCATTTTCTATATACATGTAAACTTATAGAACCATAGGTGTTGTCTCTAGCATATCCAAATATTTTGAGACACACCATTTTAGATGTGCCTAGGCACTGATCTTGAAGCAATCCAAGGTTGTCTCTAGGAGACACAATAGATGGGATGCAATTTAAGTTATATCCATTAAATGAAGAAGGGAAAAAATATATTAGAAAAGTGATAATTCTAATGTTGGTATATGTGAAGTAATTGAAGCAACAAAAACATGTGGAGTAGTGGGATGAAGTAAATAAAGAGGAAAGAATGGGTCTTATAAAAACAACACTTCTGGAAGATGAATATATGAAACTTTGTCATTCCCATAATATTTATGGGGTGCTAAAAAAATCCAATAGATAACATGTAGGATATGACCATAAGGGAGAAAACTAAAGAAAACATTAAAAATAAAGGGAATGGTATTCTTGTGGGGTCCATGTAGCAAGCATTGGGAATAGTTCCTAGGAGGAAGGTTGGGGTGGTAGTAAGAATAACTGAGTGGGAATGGTGCAAGGAAATAATCATTGATGGGGTAAACGAAAGAAAATATAGCAACTTTCTGGAATATATTCCCAAGGAATGGAGGAATGGAAAAGACACTAGAAAGTGGAGTAAATTGAAATGAGAAGTGGGTTGGTACATTGAAATAATTGATGTGTTTTACTAGTAAATATGGGTAAAGGAGGATTTCCATTTTGTTATCATATTATTTGAGTAACATGCTCAAATTTTCTAACTAACAAGGTATGGGATAGGAGCATCCTTAGCACATAAATATATTTTTCATATCGTATTCACTTTTATTAGTTTAGATGTTTCTTCCATAATGATTTCATATATCTTATGACGTTACAGATGCTACTACGATAATTTATAAGAAGGAAGAGATAACTGACGGGTCTAACCACAAAAGGTGTTACTAGGGAAGTTACTACAAAAGAAGCACTTAATTGTAGAAGGGGTAACAACACATAATACATTATACTTAATTTATTGTGGTAAATTTTCATCATGCCAACCATCACTTCCACTACAAAGGCTTAAGAATGATTTAAATTTCCACCATTAAATACACTTCTATTATGGTTGAAAAATAAATTGAATGGGGAATGTTCATAGAACATGGAGGTAGCATATTATTGAGGAAGGATTAGTATTATGTTGTAGAAGCTAAATAAATTACTCAAGAAGTGATGTTTTGTGTCTGACCATGTTGGGAAAAAGAAGGGAAACAAGCTTTTTTATGAATGTAAATTAATTAGATAATACAATTAATGGTTTGTACCATACACATTCTTCAATCTATCTATGAAAACTATACAATTTTGAATAAGAAAGCCAATTTTCACTTTTGATTAAATATCTATTAAATGGTTGTGGTGGTGGACAAAGGTGTTGGTGATTATTATTGAAAAATTCTAAGACTTAATCTATGGTAGTTGGTGAGAAACGTTTGGCTTGCACAATGTAGCATTATGAAGAATCATTGTAGTGGTATCAACTGAGTAGAACATAGGGATGGTAAGATCCTTTTAAAACTATTATAACAAGTGCAAGAGCTTTTATTTGATTTAATAAAGGAAACCAAACATTATGAGTGTATCTCTTCTTTCTTTTGTTGTCATGTTTTAAGAAATTACAAATGTGTACTATAAGTTTGTATTACCTTGTGTATCAAACATACAAATATGTACGGTGTATTTCTATATGTTCAATTAAATTTTAGACTATACTTACCATTCTATTTAAAATCTTTGTTTGTTGTTAGAGTAATTGGGATAATTTTTCTTGTATATCTAATCATGCATGGGGTCAAGAGACACTTACATCACCCACTCTAATCAAACTCTTTATCTCTTTTGAGTAATGTCCTATAAGAAGGGCCCACCTATTTTTCCCTCTAGGTGATGATAAAATTTTGGTCCCCAGCCGATTGTTTATCCTCTTAAGTTATTTAACATTAATAATCTAAAATATTTAAAAACATAAATTATAAAATTAAAATGTTATCTTTAGGGAAATAAAGATGTTAATAATCAAATTAAATTTTAGGTTTATTGGGGTTTTACTTTTTATTAGTGAGGATATATGAATTAGCTCATGTTATTTAATGACACCTCTTTATTGTATCTAGTGCCTAGTCCCTTAAGGACCCCAAGATGTTTGGAAATTAAAATTAAGGAATATTTTATTGGCTTCAATATTTATCATTTTTCTTTCTTAGTCATATAAAATATATATCATTTACATGAGAGCTCCATGTGATCAAAAGAGTTATAAAAAAAGTGTGCATTATTGAAAGCATGAAAGGAATATTAATTGTTTCATCTTGATTATAGAAAAATATTGTATATTAAAGTAAAAGAAATAATGTTAGTTCCATTAATATTTAAGGTTTAATTAAATTTCCCATATGGGGTGACTTACAAGGAGGAAGATGGGGATGAGGGGGGCATAGGCTACCACCTTTCCACCTGGCCAACGGATTGAGGGATGTGGTAGCATGCCCCTGAGAATGTCTTTGTTTCCATGAACTACATAAGGAGAAGGGCCATGAAGGCATGGCATTAAAAGTGGAGGTGGGTAATGGCATCATCCTGTTCATCAATTTTTGTTGCTAATTACCAAAGCCTCACACTTGTGGAGTTTATGTGCGTAAAGGTATTAACCATGGGAATTGACATGTGCCTTTTAGAAAAAATAGCTTGGTGGAGAGAGAATTGTAAGAAAGTGTCAAGGCTAAGGTATGATATCAAGAGGGGAAAGTCCAGCTAAACTGGGTTGTGGTGTTCATAGACAACATTCTGTTAGCAAGGTAATAATTCCATCATATATGTGTTGTTGTTTCAATTCCCATGTGAAAACGCCATCTCAAAACTATTAATGAATTTTTACTCTCTATAATTATTTATCTATTGTGGTTCAAGCATCTATGTAGGGCATTCATTACATGTCCATTTCATTGTTTTCTTCTTTCAACCTTCCTATCTTCTTCTTCATCCCCTGGTCCTTCCTCTCTATTCCTTTTTCCATTTTCCTTAACTATTTCTAGTTGTTTGTCCTTTCCTCCTGCCACAACATATTTTTTGGGTCCTCTCTTTGTGTTTGGTGTCCCTCCTCTCTTTGTCACTATCTAGATTTTTCCATTTCTAGTCTCAGTTTTACTGTCAACTAGCTACAAATTTCCCATTTCTTATTTTGGGTGTTTATCTTATCTGAGTGGTTGCATTCTTATCCCCCTTCTCCTTTGTGGTGCCTTTTCCTTTTCCTATTCAAAAGTGGCAGTAGTGGTGGATCTCCTGGGTTGGATTATCCCTTATTCCCTCCTCTTTTTCTATCCTCCATGCTTGTTGATTATATTCTTTTTCTCCTATTTCTTATACATCATGTCTCATTAGAGTGTTTGAGTTTAGAGGGGTGTCTCACACTAGTATGGGTGGGCCCATGGGGGAAACACCCATATGCACCACCAACTAGAGGAATTTTCTTTTTGTTATTGTGAACTCATGTTAGGTCTATCCAAGAGGAACTCACACATGAAAAAGGAGAAGCTTCTATGTAGGGACAACCCCTCTCTAACATAAAGATCCTCACTAAATGGGTTGCTTGGATTTTGAACATAAACCACAGGATAAGACGATTCAACTAATATAGGAAAACAATTGATATTTATTGGTAGATGAAATTCCTTCTAGGAAACACCCTCTTGGATAGAAACAAGCACCAAATTGATGTTGTCCACTCCCTACAGCACCTTCGTTGACATTTGAGGGACTATGATTAGAATATGGAAAGAATAAAACATCATCTTGGCATACCCCCCTCAGCTAGAAAAACATACAAGGGCTAAAAAGCAATTAGTTTGTATATAATGTAATGTTAACATACTATTGCTTCTTTAACAAAGTATTTATTTATATATTACTATTGGTATATCAATCAATCATATTGAATATTATCATTCCAATATATTATAATTATGCTCATCTCCAATATAATTATTGTTATATTATACCTTACACATAATATTGATTACGCAGGACTAGAAATTCTTGGTGATATGGAGAGAGAGAGAGAGAGAGAGAGAGAGAGAGAGAGAGAGGGAGTGACAATGGAGAGATGGAGAGGGAGGGAGGGAGAGAGGAGAGAAGGAGGGAAGAGAGAGAGAAGGGGAGGATAGAGAGAGGGAGAGAAGGGGTAGAGATAGAGAGGGAGACAAATATGGATGGGGGAGATGGGAGGAGAGAGTGATAGGGCTAGAAGGTGGATGAGGGAGAGAGAGAGAGAGCGAGAGAGGTGGGAGAGGGGGAGAGAGATGAAGGAAGAGAGATATGATGGGGGAGAGAGAAGGAGAGAAGGAGCGAGGAAGAGATTTAGTTGGATGGAGAGATAGTGACAAAGTCGGATGGTGGAGAGAGAGACAATGATAGGGGAAGAGACAAAGAGAGATGGGAGAGAAAGGGAGATAGAGGAAGGAAGAGAGAGAGGACATGAAATATAGAAGGACAAAGGTAGGCGTTAGAGCCTAGATTTACCTCAGGCTGGAAAGATGAGCTTCTAGGTCCACATCAAACCACGCTCAACCTCATAGCTAGCCCTACGAGGGCAGGAGAGGGCTCTCTCCAGGTCAATCTCAGCAAAAGATAATTTATGGGGCTCGAGATGACTGAAACAACAACTTATTTTAGGCTAGGTATGAAGTACAGAGATTGAAATTTGAGTTTTTTTGGGGGTTTTGTGTTGGAAACAGGGAAAGGCAAATTGGGCTCTGGGATGAGGCACAGTTTCTGCAGAGTTTTGATTGGGGAAAGGAAGGCAATCGTTTTTATGCCTTAAAGTGAGTGAATGGATTGATCAAACTGGTGAGGAGCTAAGGAGAGCAAGAAAGTCTCAAGAATTCTCCTTAAACAAATGAAAACATGGAAATTTAAACAAATTCAAAGGCAAAGCATAACAGTTAATGGATTCTACCTTAATCACTCATTTGTTCAAAATCAGAAGAAGAGAAAGGAAAATGATACACATAACATTAATGAACTTACAATTACTTAGAGAAGAACATAATCAAAACATAAAGCCACATGGATCCCAAACAGTGCTGCAAAACCCTGGTCTTTCCTTAGCCAAAAATGTGGAGATAGAATGTACAATGATATGCCAAAAGCAATCCCAAGTATCCAACCCTAAAAATAACTGAGAGATTACACAATATAGACTAGCTCAACCAATTCCCATGCCTCTAGGGGTCAAGCTCATCATTCTAGGAGCTGTTTGAACCAATTCTAAACTAGGAACTAAAATCTAGGCAATCAAAACAACTTGCCTCTATATGTTAGGAAACTGATTCATTCATTAAATTTTCACTTGTTAGTGAATGAATCATCTTGAACAAGTAAATAAGTGCCAAAATTACATCATGTTTATCCAATTACATCAAGATAGATCAAAAATTACATCAAAAAGCAAAACTAGTTAAACTGGCTGAATTTCTGAGCTGGAAGGTGAAAAATTGGGCAAAAATCCTCTATGCATCACACCACTTTGAGGCTGCGTTTGAGGCACTTCCTGAAGTCCACATTGAGCCCACAATAGCTTTTTGGAAAGCCCTGCCCATCTACTTTCCAACCCAAGTGGAATTTTTCAATTTGGTGTCCATTTTCCCCTCCAAAACTTCAATCTCCCAAGGCCACTTCATGTGTGTCAAAATAGGGGCAGTGAGGTCATTTTTTGAGTGTTTTTGACATCTTGTGGACTCAAAACTTGCCCAAACTTCTTGGCCATGCACCAACAGTCATGATTTTTCATGCCAAATCGAAAAATATAAAGTTCTTTCCATTTGGAGCTCCCTAGAAAAAGTGCCAAAATTTGTCAAAATACCAAAAAGTGCCCCAAATTTCTTGAAATTTGGGCTATAACTTCTCTATCAAGTGTCATGCTGGGCTAAATAGGCTTCAGCCAATATCCAAAGACGATCATGCTCCTTTTTCCTCTTTTGCTTCCTTATTGCCTTCTTCAATTTCGCCTTTAGACTCTTTATTCGTGCCTTGGAACTCATATTGTGTGCCCTATAATGGAACACCATGTGTCTCAACAATGCCCTGTCCTTGTCGGCTTTTTCCAGTAGTCTCTCCAGGTAGATGTTGATTCTCTTGAGCCAAGACTCTTGATCATCATTAATCTCTTGCTCCAATGAAGTGAGCTCAATCCTCCTTTGTTGGGTAGCTCGACGATTCTCGCGGATGTTTTGCAACTCCATGATTTCCTGCTAGTCTTTGAGCTATTTATTTCTATGCTCCAAGTACCTGATAATCCACTTAGCCCTCTCCAAATTGAGAGACAAGGCTTTGATCTTTGTCTGCTACTCCTGGATGATCTTTCTAAGTTTGGCCCGGGCCCATATCTGCATCATCATCATGAATGAGAATGAAGTCAGTCTCTCATTCACCTGAAGGTCCCTCATCATGCATTGGCCTCTTGCCTCAATTCTGTACCTGTGGTGTTGATGTCGGAAGCAAGGCCCCTTCCACACCAGGTGGAGATAACACTCACTTCGCTGCTGCAAACAAATGTCTAGTGCCCCTCTGATATGTGATGAACACGGGCACACTAACGGTCTCGTGGCGCTCATACTGATCAGAAGGTCCACTTGTCTCATGCCCAACCTCTGAAAGTCCCTGTGAAGCTCTAAAAAAGTCACAAGAGATGAAATCATCCCAAGTGATATCCTGTAATCCAAACTAATGAACCACCAAAATCTTGATGAGAGAAAAATAGCAAATGTTGTTGAACTGCTGCTCAAGGGTCTTGTGTTGCACAAGGGCGGTCATCCTCTCTATGTTTCGGCATATGAAATAAGGAATGTTAATCATCCTTACCCGGGTGAAATGCATGAGCAACCTGATGTGATAAGCATATACTCGGGAGAAGCGACCTTCACAACTGAAATACTTCAAGATTAATTTCATTAATGGAGCATATTCATCTTTGAGATATCAGAACAGGAACACTCTCTTAAGCTACCTCAAGAAACCGGGTTTAATATATGGCTCATAATGTTGTCGGTCAATCTTCTACTTCTTGTTCCATGGTTCCCCAATGTTCGGTATGCCGGTTGCAAATGAGATAGAATTTGGTGTAAGTGTGAAAGTGACACCAGCCAAAGTAACTCAATCACCATGTAAATGCAATACAAATAAGCGAGCCAACTCCTGATGAACTTGAACAGTAGCAACCTTCTTACAAAATTCATAACATGACTAAAACTGGAAACAAGAGACAACAAGAGGGCAGGCCTGCAATTCTTTAAGGGTGGTCAGTTCTTCTCTAACATGTCTGCCACTTTTATGAGGCCTCCAGGGTGCATGTCCTTCCAAGGGTAAGTCACTCTGGGTTTCCACTTCATAATTAGATGAATGCTCAGATGCCATGATTGTTGTTATTCAAACTGCCTTAGAGAAATAAATGCTGGTGTATGAAAATTGTGCTGAACTACTCTTTTAGTAATGTGCCTAATATCTGCCACCAAGGGAAAAAAAAAATGCAACAAGGGACTGTTAGGAAGAGGGAAAGTAGTAAGGGTTTAGGGAAATGTAGGAGGGTTTGGGAATTTTGTATAGGGTAGGGTTTGGGGTTTTTACATTTGGAAATGGGTGGAAGGGAATTGGAGATAGGGGTTTAGTAATTTTAGGGGATAGGGAACAATGACATCAAGGGAAAAAATGGAATCAAGGGGAAAAGAAAGTGATGGAAAAAAGAATAAACTTGGTGGCAAACAATTTTTGAAACCCTAAACATCACTTTTCATATGAATATTTTAACATTGTAGGGTTTGAAATTTTGTTTTGGCATTCAACACATCAAACATAATATACACCATAAATTTGGGTGGATGAACAGTGAAGGAGGAGCCCAACCTACTTGAAATCAAGAGAAATTTGCACATTTTGGGTGTTTGGAGGTTGTTCTGGAACTTTTCAGGCCAATCGGCTGAGTGTGTCGCGCAGCTTTCCCAGCACGCCATGCCTTCCCGGTGCACCGTGCCCATTCAAAAATACACTGGATGATCGCGCCCAATGCACTGCGCCAGCCCAGTGCACCGCACCACCTGCTCTATGCGCCGCGCTGGCCCAATTTCCTCCAACTTCACCCAATTTCACAAAACTTGCTTGGAATTCTTTTCA
Organism: Pinus taeda; assembly: GCA_000404065.3. NCBI lineage: Eukaryota > Viridiplantae > Streptophyta > Pinopsida > Pinales > Pinaceae > Pinus > Pinus taeda. The sequence continues at coordinate 97,665 of APFE031221940.1, forward strand.
CTTGGTTGTTGGCACACAAATGACATTGATTCTCATGGAAATGTCCTTATAAATATATGGATTTGATTTTTGTTTCTTCAAAACCCAGTTTTGTAATGTTTTCACTTGGGCACTTTTTCACAATTACTACAACTCTGTCTTTTTGTTTCCCCCTTGATTTTTGGCTTGAATGATGAATCTTTTGGCTATTTTTTGTAGGGATAGTGGCATGTTTTGACCAAGGAAGACCAGGGCTGTGCTTGGAGAATTGAATAACTAAAGAACTTTTTGAAAATGTTACAAAAGACAAAATGTTGACTTTTCTTCAAAACGGAGCTTTGAAGAACAGTCATAATCTATCAATATGATGATGAAATTTGCGAAATAAACATGTGTAGAACCTCCCTCTGACCTGCTGGCATCATTGGAAACTTTGACAACTCAATTGGTGAAAACCCTAGACCTAGTGACTAAAATGACACTTGTTGATCAAGAACTAAAACAGGACTATAAGTGACCTTTACAACTCAATTTCGATAAACAGACCTAAACTAGTAGTGTAAGGCATGAGGGGTATTGAATGACCAAACCCTTATTTCAGATTATGGCATGCCCCTAGCAGAATGCAACTGAGTGAAATGAGTGAGACACCTAAAAATCAAATGCAATAAAGAGAAATGATCTTTGACGGAGGGATGTAAAGATCGACTCTAACAATAGGGACAGGGGAGAGATGGAGGGAAGAATAAATTCATAGAGAGATAAAGGTGGAGATAGAGGGAGTGACAAGGAAGAGATGGAGAGGGAGGGAGGGAGAGAGGAGAGGAGGGAAGAGAGAGAGAAGGAGAGGATAGAGAGAGGTAGAGAAGGGGAAGAGATAGAGAGGGAGACAAATATGGATTAGGGGGAGATGAGGAGAGAGTGATAGAGATAGAAGGTGGAGAGAGAGACAGAGAGAGAGAGGTGGGGGAGAGGGGGAGAGAGATGAAGGAAGAGAGATATGAGGGGGGAGAGAGAGGGAGAGAGGGAGGGAGGAAGAGATTTAGTTGGATGGAGAGATAGTGACAAAGTTATATGGTGGAGAGAGAGAGAATGATAGGGGGAGAGACAAAGAGAGATGTGAGAGAAAGGGAGAGAGAGGAAGGTAGAGAGAGAGGACATGAAATATAGAAGGAGAGAGGTAGGGATAGGGGAGAGATGGAGAGAGAGTGAGGGAGAGAGGAGATAAAGGGAAAGAGAGAGAGGGAGAGAAAGGGAAGAGAGAGAGACATAGAGAGAGAGCGAGAGAGAGGGAGGGAGGGAGAGAAGGAGAGAGAGGGAGGGAGAGAGAGGGGGGTAGAGGGAAAGACATAGA
>APFE031221940.1:113424-153671 GCA_000404065.3 Pinus taeda
CAAGGGTGCAAAGGAGGTATCTTCTACACCAACAACCTTCAATCCAGATTTTTCAGAGAGATGTTTGATGAAGTCTTCTCTGGAGGCTGGGTGATGGTAGAGTTTAAGTCGATGTCCATTTACAATGAAAGAAACATGGGAATCATCGACTGTAACCAATCTGACATTCCCATTGTCAAATACCACATCAATATCGTATGGTCCTAGCCATCGCGAGCAAATATTTCCTTTAAAATACTTAAAGCAAGAATCATAGAGTAATGCCCAATCCCCACTGTGAAACACCTTATTTTTAATAAATCTATTGTGCCATTTTTTTCTTTGCTGCTGTATGGTAGCAATTCTCGAGACAACCATTAAACAAATTTCATTCAGCTGCTCCAGCTAGTGTTTCTAGGCTTCTGAAAGATCCAGTCCAACTTCTAGAGCTGTTTTGAGGATACTGATTTTAAATTCTACCAAGAACAATGGGGATTTTCCATAGACAAGTTCAAATGCTGAAAATCATTTTGTGTTCTTCCATGTTGTTCTATATGCCCAAAGAGATTCATGAAGCTTTTTAGCCAATCCTGAGGATGATTTGCCACAGTCTTCGTGATAATGTTTTCCAAAACTTTATTTGTGCTCTCCACTTGACCATTCACCTGAGGATGATATGGGGTTGTTATCCTATGTTTGATCCCATATTTCTCCATAATCTTTGCTATCATGCGTGATGTGAATTGTGCTCCTCCATCTTAAATTATCTCTCTCGGAGAACCACACCTGCCAAATATTTCTTCAAATAGAAAGTCTGAGACAACCTTCACTGTTACTTTTACTACAGCCTTGGCTGTGATGAAGGAAAGTGTTCCCTCTACGGATAGAGGCAACCCGTCTAGCCCTAGAGTGGGTCTAGTCACAAACAAGGACAGATCAACAATAGCTTTCCTTAAACAGTTAAAGTCGGAGGCCTACCTCAACCGATGGTCGATGGAGTTCCATTGCGCTGCTCCAACTTTCACTTACTTCTCCTCAATGAGTGATCAACCTGAAACAAAGAAAAGGAAATACAACAAAGCATGTAACCGGATACAACAATGAACTATTTACTCACAAAGTCAAGAAGTCATGAGCTATCAAGTACATTACATATAAGACATAGGAAAACATCATTTATTGCATTAATAATGAAATAAGAGTAAGCTTACAACCAAAGTCTTGACGTTACAAGCCTTCTCAGACGAATCCAGCCGGCATGTTCTTCAAGCATTCACTCTTTGAAGATGGATCTCCCAACATACAAAGGTCTCTCTCTCACTCATAAGTTTGAAATGAAATAAAGGGCACTTCACAACCTTCCCCAAGCTATCAACACTCTCACACTTACCACACTCACACTAGCTATCTATCAAAAGCACTAACAACACTGCTCAATCCAAGAATTTACCAACTACCCACTATTAGGTGATTATATCAAAAGTGAGTGTTTAAATAGGAGGAGGAGTCTCCATGAAAGGGGGAAGAGAGAGGTTATCACCAAGGAAGGTAGCACAATTGACGGAACTTCCATGCCAGGGAAGGAAGGGCAACACAACCCATGCCAACAACCAGGTCTGGAGTCATCCAGAAGGCTGACTGTTGGAACAAATTCGCCCAATCTGGATCATCGCAGGCACATCTCAAAGCTTCAGCACTGACATCGCGAGTGAGCAACGTAGCTAGTCAGATCATCACTGAAGATAATAAGCAAACTCGCGCTGGAGCATGAAATCGGACCATTGCAGGAATCAATTGTACTTCCATCCTAGCAGCGTGACTGGACTGTTTAGGAGCACCTTTCAGCGCGTTTATTAAGCCAATAACCATGATGAGGCAGATAACTTAGGAAAAGTGGGTCAATTAGCAATATATGAGAGCATTTGTGGAACATGATCATGTTTGACTTGGACACATGGCACAGTAGATGGACTGGGAGTGACTGCAGTGATAAATTATTGTGTAACAGATGCCCCCTAAAGCATGAAGTCCAAGAGAGTGGGAGGAGTGAAATGCTTTACAAAACTCGTTGAGCTGGAACACCATCTGGAAGAACTTGTACGTGCAAGTACAACTAATATCTCTGATAGTGAAATACATGTAGTCTAAGCATGGACGCAACCATCCAAAAGACATATGAACTAGTTCTGTGGTATGGATGCAACCATCCAGCTAATGAGACCATGATAATGATAAAGGTATGGTCGCAGCCATCCATGAAGACTCAAGCATGGTTGCAGCCATCCATCGGCGAGTCATGTAATCATGAACCAATCCACGCAGCCCGAACATGTGTGATATGAGTTCGGGGTATTGAACCCAACCAATCATAGTACAAATTGTAACATGCGAATAGAGGTGTTGAAGTCGAGCATGATAGAAAATCGCTTGATTACCAGTCGATTATGTAAACCATTAACAAGCGCGAGAGAAACCACCAATAATGTCAATGGTTCTCAAGGTATTGTCCAGTACAATCCACAAATTGTGAAGAATGAACTAAAGTTGAACACTTGTGGAATCACCCAATCGGTGAAGTCGACCATGAGGCGCGAAGAACTTGCCATTGAGGCATGCAAGCTCCAAGGTACCAAAGGGATCTCTGGATCAATCTCTTGGATAATGAGTTGATGTCGACAGGAGAAGACCTGTCGTAGGAGGGCCATAATGTTTCCCCCATCAACGACACGACACAAGGAACAAGTGGTAGATGGTGAAACAAAGTATCAGAGGAAAAAGCAAGGATGTGAACTGTAGAAGGATTATACTCTTGAACATGTCAGCGACACGACTCCGAAGGGTGCCAGCATTTAGGTACCAAAGGATCAAAGGCTTTAATGGAGATAGCATGAGTTAGATGGAGTGAGGCTAAATGACAACCCAAACCTGCGAAAGGCCAAATGACAATGTATGGATGTCCCAACCCGACAAGAAGTAGAAGTGTTGATGTTCAAGAGTGACTAGCTGCCATAGACAATCAATGATGTTTTCCAAATTTTCCCCCACCATTGTTGGCGAGTACTCCAATTATTTTTTAAAACAAGCTTGAAGGGGATAGCATATGCTTGTGATATAAGTTCGACCTTCGGTCGAATCCAACCTAGTAATAATTTAACGAGCCCTAGGGAGGAGAAGCTCGAGTCTCGTCATGGTGACGAGTCCAATGTCGTCAAGGTTTAACAAGTCCGACATAGGCAAAACTCGGAGTCTTTTTCATGTTTAGGGAGTTTGAAAAAGACACGAAAAAGAAAACTCCAAGGGGGTCCTTTTTTGTAAAGTTGTGTCTCTCAAGCCTGAAAAAGTATAAAACGATACTCGAAAGAACCGCTTCACCATTACGATCAAGGAGTACTTTTTGTGATAAGTGATCTCAACCTAAAAAGTAGAAAAGTGATCGAAACCACATCGTTTCGTAACCAATAACGAGCTTGAAACAACAAAAGGCCGGAAATCTTTTCTCATTTACACGGTCGAAAAAGAGCTTAAAGCGAACCACCCCTCATTTCTTTTAACAAGTCAAAAGGAACAACTCGGCTATATTTTCATTTTTTGAGTCAGAAAAGAGCATTAAAGACGACTTTACGGACCAAGTGCTCATGTAACTCCACCACCTGTAGTTTTGAACTAAAACACGTCAAACGTAAAATCGATTCGACATAAATAATGCGGAAACATGATTAAGAACCAAAATCCCTACTAGCCATGCCAAAAATGGTAAAAACCCACATTATAAAGTGCAATTTTTTAAATATTTCGAAAAATTACTATAAAAGGGGGGTAAACCAATTCATTTTTACCATTGCACTGTACAATTCACCTTTGGAGATTTTGGACTGCCAACCAGTGCTATCTTTGCAAGCTGATTGCAGCCTCATCGGTTGATGGTTCACTATCAAACTTTGACCAAGTAAGTAGTCACTCTCCTGCGCTTCATTTCATTGGTTTTTTTATGCATTTGATCGTTAAACATGCAAGTTTGGGTGGATTTTTGAATCAACATCCGCCACTCAGTCATCGCGGGTATACCGCTCTGGTTTGCGATGACCGAGCATGACTTACATGTAATGCGCCCCGATCATCGCGGGAATATGGTGTACTTCCGCGATGACCGCGAAAAATTTGAACTATGAACTTCACGCCATCGCGGCTATTTTAAAAACAGTTGCGATGGCAATGCAAAACTATGTTTTTATGCGAATTATGGATCAAATTTGATGAACAAAGTTCTAATTCAGTTATTTTCGTTATGCAGGGCATTATGGCTTATGTCTGGCAGGAATGAGTTCATGATGCCAATGATGAGGAGGGTTTTGCTAATGCCGGGTGTCAAAACTCTCTACATGAATGCAGATTGCTAAATTTCTTCTTAACTTTGCATCTTCGGTCCCAACCTAATCTATTAGAGCTGATAATCCATGCATGGAATCCGGTAGACAGCAAATTCATAATCCGTGGCTGGGACATCGAGTTTGATGTAGCAGACGTGTGTTTTTTGACTGGATTATCTTGACGGGGAGAGAGGCCAATCTTAGAGGGCCAACATCTTGGGGGCGAGACACTAGAGATGATAATGGCACGAGTGTGCCCCTGGGCACATAAGACAAAGAGCGAGAAGGTGGCAATCCCGATAGTAGAAGACATAGTTCTACATGTAGTTTTGTTCATGGTAACCAGGCCAGCGGGCTGCCAAGCCCAACACGAGGCATCAAAGACTCATCTGCGATTAGCTCTTGAATGCCTCAATCCGACCATGTTTAACTAGGCGGAGACAATGACAGCAAATATGAACAGACAACTCAACAACTGTCATCGAGGAGAGATGAAGCAGTTTGGTTATGGATCCGTCTTGATCCCGCTCATGCTGGAGCAGGTGTCGGCACTGCAGTCGTAGGACATGGTCTTGTCTTTATAATGTTTTTGGATTTTTTTCTTCATGCATACATCCTAATGAGCAACTCTATGGTGTTTGCAGATGTAGGACCAGTGAGACCTGTAGGGCTGGCTCCAGAGGCGTGGAGGGACCCGAAGGGTATCAGAGAGCTAGCCTTTGGCTCCTCCAGCTGATGCTTCAGTAGAGACAGTGGCACGGAATCTTGAGGGTCTTAGGGTGAGTATCCCAGATTAGATGGGGATCGAGGAGGTCCCCATAGAGTTCCAAATCCACACAGTAGGAGTGATTCCTAGGTTGCACCATTTATTAAGACGAGTTGCATGAGCAGTGGTGTGCTACAGGGAGCACAACCCACCACAGTAGACACCTAGGTTTTGTCGTGCTGATTTTTTTAGAGACATGTGTCTTAGATGTATGGAGAGCATAGACTCTTTTTGGACATATACAGTTATTTTTTGAGCGCCTCGGTGTGCCACACGGTGTATATTATATATAATATATATATATATTAATATATATTATACATACATATTCCTATGGTTCATTATTGTGTTCTGAATGCTTCTATATGCTGTTTTGATCACATGTTACGCAAATGTATGTCTAATACATAATCGGCTAATGCATCAGTTAACGTATTTAATTGTCTCGGAATGTGTTGATATGTGATGAAATCAAAATTCCTTTCTAATAATTTAACACGTAAATACAACCTTAAAATCCAATGATCTCTGACAGAATAACGCCCATTAAGCTGGTGGACGACAAGCTGAGAGTCTAGATTTACAACCAATGCACGAATGCCGAGGTTAATAGCCTTGGTCAGTAGTTCAATAACAGCACTATATTCAGCGACATTGTTGGTGGTACAACCCAGACAAGCACCTTGAAGGTCTACTAACTCACCGTGAGGATCGTAGATCACCCATGCCACAAAAGATGGATTGCGCATACTACGGTAGGCACCATCAGCGAAACCAACATAAGGTGTACCATACATCTGCATGCGAAGCAAAAAGGCACAACAAGCGGCAATCATGCCTACACACCAAGAAAAAACATGCAAACACACACACACAACACACCTGCTGAAACACACATATGTACAAATCAAAGTGCATGGGGTTCATGCATAATATTTTTTCAAATAAAGCCCATTTCGGGGCTTATCTAGAGGGTTCCCTTCATAATCAATTAGCTCGTAGGCCCCTTTTTGCAAAAATCATTTTACAATATAATGCCTGTGCCTCATAGGCTCGAATTTGCCTGCCCCGAGCTTATCATTTGCTTGATCATAAAGTGGGACTAAATCTCCTTCAACAAAAGAATGAGGATGAACAATACGATTGAAGTGAGTTTTCACTCTCTTCTTCTATGCTTCAATAGCTAGAGAGGCTAGTCGACGGTCTTGTCTAGTCGCTCTAGGTAGAGAAGGCATTCTTCTACTAGCGTAGTGTTGGGGAGTAATTCAACGGCTAATTTCAGAGAAGGGATCTCACACTCAATCGGAAGGGTAGCCTCCAGACCGTAAACCAATTAGAACGAGGTGAACCCAATGGCATCCTTCACTGAATTTTGGTTGGTCCATAAGGCGGAGAACAGCATCACATGCCAGTTGGACTTGTGCATGCCGATGGTACGTTGAAGCATTGTAACTAGAACTTTGTTGACAGCTTCCACTTGACCATTTGCCTAAGGATAGTACGGTGTTGAGCTATCATGCCGCAGGCCCAAATGGGTTGTTAACTCAGTCATCATATGATTACGGAAATGTTTTCCGTGATTAGTGATGATAGCCTAGGGGACTCTGAATCGTGAGATAACATGATTGAACAAAGATTGCGCCGTTGTGTGACCGTCTTCAGATAGTGTAGGAATCGCCTCATCCCATTTTGTAAAATAATAAGTGGCAACGATGATATACCCATGCCCCCTAGCCGAGCGAGGGTTATAGGTCTTATAATCAATGCCCCATTTGGCAAAAGGGCCGACGGTAACAATAGGGTGCAATGGAGCAGGAGGTGCACACATTTTCCGTTGGTAGATTTGGCATTCATGACAAGAACGGACGGCAAGAATGTAATCCTTAAATATGGAGGGCCAAAAATAACCAGTACGGAGAATCTTCTAAGCAGTGGCATATCTGGACATGTGACCACCACAGGCACCAGAAAGGCAGTCATGTAGAACTCGTTTGACTTCGTCGAGGGTTAAACATCGACGAAGGACAAATTCAGCGCCGAGACGGTACATGTTGTCCCCAATAATCCGATAAGGTTGAGACTGATGGTGAATTTTTCATCGAGCGTCCTTGGAAAAATCGGGACAAAAAGAGGGTGTCTGAAGATAGAAAATAATATCCCCGTACCAAGGGTTAAGGGTGCTAATCAAGAATAGAGTTTCATCCAGAATATGATCCTCTAACCAAGAGGGCTCAGTAACAGATGGCAGAGAGCAAATCAACTTAGCAAAGACGAGGAACTTCTTAGACTTGGAAGTGGTGAACTCCAAGTCAAACTCTTGGAGGATAACAATCCACTTCGAGTATTTGCCCCCCAGTAACTGATGTGAAAAAATGTACGTCATTGGGTTACAATCAGAAATCACCGTCGTGGTATACAATAGTATGTAATGGCGGAAACATTGGACGGCACAAACAGTGGCCAATGCCAACTTCTCAACATGGGCATAGCGAGTTTCTGTATCAGATAAATTGCAGCTAAGATAATAAACGACATGCTCAATACCATCATCATCATCTTGAACGAGGACCATGCCGATAGTAGTGTCAGCAGCGGCTAAGTAAAGAGTGTAGTCCCGGTGATATTCAGGGGAACGTAACAGAGGAGCAGAAACAAGGAGAGCCTTGAGGCGCTCGAAAGACTCTTGGGTGGCTGCATCCCAATGAAAAGGAGTGTCACGCTTCAATAGTCGCATATAGCCATTAGCCACTTCAGCATAATTCAGAATGAATCATCATAAAAAAATCGCTTTTCCCTACAAGCTCTACAATTCCTACAAGGAAGCAGGGGGAGGAAGATTCAAGATGGCTTTGACTTTAAGGGGATCCAAACGAATACCCTCTCGGGAGATGATGAACCCGAGAAATCTGCTAGACTAGACACAGAAGACACACTTATGCAGATTGAGCTGAATATGATAGTGTTTACAACGAAGAAAAATTTCACGAAGGTGGGTGGGATGGTCTTGACGCCTTACAGAATGAGCTGGAAGGCCATCCAAGTAAGGTTGCACAATGTGTCGAATATCATGAAATGTGTATGACATTGCACGTTGGAAGGTGGCATCGACATTCTTTAAACAAAAAGGGAGTTTCTTCTAAGAAAAAGTACCCCATGGACAGATAAAGGCGGTCTTGTGTTGATCGGCGGGGGCGATATTAATCTGGTTATAACCAAAAAAGCCATCCATGAACGAGTATATTTCACTCCCGGCACACTCATCAATGAGCTGGTCAATGAAGGGTGTAGGGAAGTTATCTTTGGGACAAGCACGATTAATATCACGGTAGTCAACACAGACCCTGATAGTGCCCTATTTTTTAGTGACAGGGACATTATTAGAGACCCAGTCTGTGAGGGGGATGGGACAGATAAAACTAGCTTTGAGAAGCTTTTCCACTTCCACTTTAATAGTTGCAGCCTTTTGGGGGTGCACGGGACGTAGATGCTATCGGATAGGTTTGGCACCTGGATAGGTAGGTATCTCATGCACCACAATACTAGGATCAATTTCGGGCATCTCTTCATAAGACCATGAAAACACATCACGAAATTCACGAAAAAGACCCGTATAGAGCCGAATCTCCTCTAGAGTACAAGTTGCTCCAACATGGATATGCTCAACAATCCCTGGCTTAACAGAGATGTCGACAGGCTGGGTTTGTGTGATGTTCCCCATGTTCCCTTTAGAAGGCACTTGATAAATCTAAATAGGTGTCTGAAGAGGTTGAAAAGGGAAGCAAGAAACAAACCACTCAAGACAAGCAAGCATTTCCTGATGGGTAGGGAGAAACGAGAAACGATGGTGATGATCAGGCCAAGGAGGTTCCTTGAAATACATGGTCTCAATGATCACTTCATTAGAAGGAAAAATTTCCTGTAATGGGTCTGAAGAAGCACTATCTCCAAGCCAAGGGGGTTGCATGTACAAGTCGAGAGCTCTACTCAAAGGAGCAGGTTTAAAGGATGGAGCCGATGCAGAAACAATTTTGACGTAGTTGAGCTCGATAGGACTCAACGGCATCTCATCGCACTAGGAGCCTACCTGATCAGGAGGGGGAAGAACCCATGGATCAGAGCAAACAGAAATCATATTAATGGGGGGAGGTGGGAGTGAAAAAACACCCATAAGGGTAGGATCTTTAAAGATTCGAGCACCCACACTCTCAAGAGGGACTGAGGTATGCTCCATGAAAGGCACATTGCCATCAGAGGAAGAGGCGAAGAAGGAGAGCTAGTCTACGGTGAAAATCTTCCCTTGGTGAGAGAAATGAATGACACGGAATAGAGATGAAGCCACGGCTCGCATGGCATACATCCAGCTCCATCCTAAGAGGAGGTTGTAAGCTAAATTAGCGTCGAAAACTTCAACCTCTACTTCAACCATCTTACCTTCCAATGTAATGGGCAATCATTGGAGAATACCATAAGGATGAGACTCTCTCCCATCAAATTCTTCCAAGGTCATAGGAGACTGGCTCAAAGTCGGAGAACCAATAGCCTTCTAGCAATCGACAGACATTATGCAAGTAGAAGCTCCTTCATCAATGACGGTATGATGAATCATTTTGGAATTGATGATGACCTGAATAAGGAAGGCAATTTGGTGAGGCAGCCTCGGTATATGACTGTCCAGGTCCAAAGTAATCAAATCTGAGTCAACAGGGTCGATGCCACCGATGACTGATAGCAAAGACTTCCTCTGAGAGGGGCAGCTTTGGAGAACTTCTAATGCGGACATAGATGATGGAGCCTGGGCTAAGTCCTCAGTGATGCTATGGTGTTGAGCAGCACGAGAATTGGGGTTGTACAAAGATTTCCAGAGTACACCTTTAGAATGAGGTCGAATGACTGTTTCAGTGCTAGGTCGCTCAATATGAAAGTGACTAGAACCAGATGGAGGAGCACTAGAGGGGACCTCAGGCGATGGATATTCTTTCTAATGTGGATGGGAATCATCCCAGCCTTAAATACCTGAGAACCAAAGGGAGAAGAGGATTGAGACGAATCAGCCACCATTTGAGTTTGTTGTGAGGGAAATTGTTCCTTGAGGACGGCAGGAGTTCCAAGGGCACCCTTTAGCAAACGACTAACTTCGGACCGCCTTGGGCAATCTTTGGTATAGTTATCCTCGTCACAGATAAGGCAAGGATACTTAGGCTTATGTTTGGTACCTTCCTCGGGTGGAGGCTTAGGGGAATCCTGCCTCGGCTGTTCAGCTTTATTTTTCCCTTTTCCCTTCTTTTTCCCTTTTGAGGATTTGTCTGCCATGGTGGACAGGACAGAATTCACCTTGGAAGTATTACTAGCATTGGATACAACCTGAGAAGCATTTTCATTTGAAGCATTCGACTTTTTCTTTCCAGGGTTCGTGGAAGATTTCTTAGAAGGTGGATTAATAGAACCAATAACACCGTCAACAGAGGGTGTCGGCAGAGCTTTAGAAGTTTCGGGCCTCGGAGCATTAGGCAAATAATCATACAACGTACCGGACTGGGAGTAAACCAAGTCAAGGTAATGAGCACGTGCAATAGCTTGCTCTTTAGTTACACATGCTTCCATCGCAATGTCCCTAGCTATTGGACCGACAAACGAGGTTGTGAACTAGTCAGTCAAAAGCTGATTAGGAATCCAAAACTTAATCAAACAGTGACGTCGCCTCCATTCATGAATATGATCGGAGATATGCATGGCCGTAGATTGTTTTAAGGATGTCAGGAGATGTGTGCCCATTTCATAGTGAATCGGTAACTGAAAATGAGTTAAGAATGCCATAGCTAACGAGTTTAAGTCCTGAAAATATCCACGAGCTAACTCAATATACCACTTAGCAACAGAGCCAGTGAGAGTCCAATGAAAAAGGCGAAGTCGGATCAAATCATCGAGCCATGAGTTTGACAAACACCATAGATGATACGTCATAACATGAGCCTGGGGATCTTCTCTAGCTTTACCATCAAACTTGGGACAATCACCTGGAATTTTAGTTGGAACCGGTGGCCAATACGGATTATGAAGAATGGGATCATTGGTCAGTTTGGACACATCTGGTAATTCCAACATCAATAAAAAGGGTAACTAAGGATTAAAGGACATTTGCAGCCGCAGGTAGGAGGTGGTCCCAGAGTTCCATCTAGTCGTTTGTTGCCCCCATTGGTTTTGTCCAGACGGACTTGGTATATAAGGGTTCTTCCCATAGGAGTTCTACCCATAGGGGTTATAGCTATAACTAGACGGTTGACCCTAGACTTTCCCCCCAGCATTCCATTGATTACTAACTTGGCCTACAGGAGCAACATAGGGTTGTTGGAAATTCTTATAAGGATTTACCTATAGTTGTTGATAATTTTGATACGGAGGAAATTGGGCTTGCCCTTGGGGTTGTTGGGTACCATAAGGCAGCTGGGCTCCAAACTGGGCCTGATAGCCAAGCTAGGTTTGATAAGCAAGTTGAGATTGAGATCCAACCTGAATCTGAGAACCGGCTTGGGTTTGGAGCCCAAACTGGGGCTGAAAACCGGGTGGTGCTTGAGAAGAAACCATCATTTGAGTGCTCGGTTGAGTAGGCCCAAACGAATGTCCTTGAATAAACTGAGGCTGAACCATCTAGATAGAAGGTTGACCTAGCTGAGATTGAGGTTGACTCACTTTCCCAAAAGGTTGAGCTTGCTGGGTAGTGGGTTTTCCTTGCACAACTGAGGGTTGTCCTGATTGGCCAGATGGCTGAGCAGACTAGATAGTTGGTTGGCCTGGTTGATTTTGAGGCTGACCACTCTATCTAGTTTGTTGACTAGGCTGGAAGGTGGGTTGGCCTTGCTGAACATATGGCTGACCAACTTTCCCAAAAGGATAACCTTTCTAGACACTCGATTGGCCTTGTTGAGCATAAGGCTGACCAACTTGCCCAGAAGGGTGGCCCTGCTGGATACCTGGTTGACCTTGTTGAGTAGAAGATTGTTCAGGTTACCAGAGGGTTGCCCAAAGTAGGTAAAGGAAGAACCACCAAAGGCCGAAGGTTTTCCCTAAAAGGGTTGTCCTTGTGGGCCTCCAAGTTTCCCTGGATAAAGTTGTCCATGAGATGATTAACCTTGATATGGTGGCCCTTGAAAATTTGCAAGAAATGCTTGGCCACCATGATAAGCAGTGGTGCCCCAAGTAACTAGCAATGGGACCGTGACCTCAACCATTGGTTGAGTTGGTATAGGTCTGGGATAATATATATGAGCTCCACGAGAATCATAATAATTAAACAGATTTTGAGGATCCGGATTCTGAAGAGCTTGTACATACTGATCATATGTCACCCTTGCTGGAATGAAACCAGAAGAAGGCAAGGCACTTAGTGCAGGATTGACAACTCCTGCTATTGGGCCACTATAGGTAGGACCACCAGAAGGTCTGGTAATGGTAGTGACCACTGAAGAGGCGATGGTGGCACTGACAACAAGGGTTGAAGTAGCCACACAAACAGTTGGTATGGTCAGAACAGATGTTACGGATGAATTGTGAATTTGAGGGATGAATGACTCCGAAGTAGGAGGGACTGTATGAGCCCATATGGAACTCGAAAGGGGAGACCTGGAACCAATGATGTTCGACAAAGCATTATACCTTAAAGGCAATGTGACACCAAGGGAAGTAACATGGAAAGGTGAAGTCCTCGTTGCATGGAAAGGTGAAGTTCCTGGTTCCGTAGGAATAGGTGTTTCACTTTCTGACATAAAGGATTCTTCACCAGAGACGGGAGTCATCTCATTCATGTCAAAGGAAGACATTGGGATCGAAACACTAGGAGTAATAACGGGAAAGTCTTCCTCAGAAGGCTCCCAAACGGGATTCCAATTAATATCATAGAACTTGTCCTCTAGGGCACATGAGTTAAGTGATTGGATACTCAGGGTAACAGGGAGAGTATCACTAACAACCAGACACTCGGGGGAAATAGAGGATGGAGACCCTTGGTCACTTGGAACGGGAGATGGGATCGATGATTCTGCTAGGATGTTTCACTTCAAAATCCTAGGAAAACTAACAAGGAAGAACCCTACTCAAGCTAAACGCAAACAAGATCTAACTGGGTAAATGTGAATGTGGCCAAATAAATTTTAAGACACAGGAACAAGACTTAACCTTTTCATCTTTAAAGAGTCGAGAAAAGGACCAAAAGATGACTCTAGTCGCCTTCAAATATTTAATGAGGCTGAAGTGACAAGTGCTCAGATGGACCTTTTCTTTTAAGGAGTCCAAAAAGGAACGAAAGTCACTACTCTGGAGAATTAGGAAAAAGGTTTACCAAACAACCCATAAAACTGCATATACACCTTTGCAGTCGTATGAAAACCAAGGACTTTCCGTACAGCAGTCAATCTTCCCGAATGTTGTGTTCGGTGCGTTATGGTTTGCAAGGCGGTAGACACGACTTCCTATGGATAAAGGATGATAACCTAGTGGGGTCTCCCAATATATACTTTACGGTACATGGGAGCACAATTTTGTACTAGACTTCTATTGAGTCACAGAAGGAGGAATCACCCAACCTTGAGTGAGAACAGTAGTGACTAGGTTTAATGACGTCAGAGCACATCTCTAGCCTAGACCTCTAAATGATGAGTGTTATGTTCCAATGCATTGTTAGATTTATTCAGTTCATTTTAAGGTTGATCTTGAATTATGTTTCAGTTTCAGGTCCTACTGTGTGTATATAACAAGACCTAGGATGCAACTAAAATGAATGAAATATCCTTTTCTTTCGATGAACACCTACCTACGAGAGGGTAGAGAGATCATTCCCAAACCAAGAAAACCAAGCTGAATAGATGCAATTTCACAATGTATATAAACATCAATTCCTACAGTGCATAAGAACTACTAATGAGAGATTTTATCATTCGCTTTTCAATAGGCAACCTTGAAATGAAAATTCACTTTCACTTTCGCACACCAAACAAATGCAAAATTTTGACTTTTTGATGTTTTTTTCTTTAAACTCGAAGAAACAAACAAACTAGTGTGAAAGAATCAGTTGATCCAAACAATCTGGATCTATGTTCGGTAGCAGAAAGAAATCGAATCAATACCAAAGACTGGTTCAATAACTACCACTAAAAATCATCCAGAAACAAAGAAATAGGAAGGCTCAATCAAACCAATAAGGGGTTTTAAACGAATCTCGAACAAGCCAGCAACCAAGACACTTGATTCAAGGAACTTGAAATAACGAACTAGGTCACACGGGCAGAAATGCAAAATTCATTCAACCGAGCCAAAGGACAAGTGCCTTGACTGTAAACAGTGAAAAACAAATGACTAAGTAAGAAAAAACAACAAGGGATCAAGAGGACTGGCAAAATCAGGAGGTAGAACTGAGAAAATCAATCCTACATGTATCGTTGTGAGTGGAACACTAGCAACTTGTGCTGAAAAAGAGCTAGTTGTAGCAACAGAGCACTATCAGTACGGGAGTACATGCCTTTCCCGCGATGATCCGATTTCCAGGATCGTCGTGACTGTGTGGTGTTATTCTGCGATGCACAGGATTTTACAAAAGGGTGATCATGATGTTAGCATGACTATTAAACTAAAAGCTGCGATGATGCCAAAAACAATGACAAACAAGCCAAAAACTCCCAAACCAAAACTAACCAATCTAACAGATAATAGAGGGACCTCCTAGATCAACCCAGGTGATCCAAAAACTGCTAGTAAATCCCCAAAATCAAAGAGAGACCAAATTCAAAATCAAAACAAGAGTAAAGAGAAAAACATAGGATAGACTCCCCAGTGGAGTCGCCAAGTTGTGATGCAGGAAAGTGTTCCCTCTGCAGACAAAGGCAACCCCTCTAGCCCTAGAGTGGGTCTAGTCACAAACAAGGACAGATCAACAATAGCTTTCCTTAAACAGTTAAAGTCAGAGGCCTACCTCAACCGGTGATCGATGGAGTTCCGTTGCGCTGCTCCAGCTTTCGCTTCCTTCTCCTCAATGAGTGATCAACCTGAAACAAAGCAAAGGAAATACAACAAAGCATGTAAACGGATACAATAATGAACTATTTACTCACAAAGTCAAGAAGTCATGATCTATCCAGTACATTACATACAAGACATAGGAAAACATCATTGGTTGCATTAATAATGAAATAAGAGTAAGATTATAACCAAAGTCTTGACACTACAAGCCTTTTAAGAGAAATCCAGCCAGCATGTTCTTCAAGCATTCACTCTTTGAAGATGGATCTCCCAACATACAAAGGTATCTCTCTCACTCATAAGTTTGACATGAAATCAAGGGCACTTCACAACCTTCCCCAAGCTATCAACACTCTCACACTTACCACACTCACACCAGCTATCTATCAAAAGTGCTAACAACACTGCTCAATCCAAGAATTTACCAACTACCCACTATTAGCTTATTAGTGAGTGTTTAAATAGGAGAAGGAGTCTCCATGAAAGGGGGAAGAGAGAGCTTATCACCAAGGAAGGTAGCACAATTGATGGAACCGCCATGCCAGGGAAGGAAGGGCGACACAACCCATGCCAACAATTAGGTTTGGAGTCATCCAGAAGGTTGACTATTGGAACAAATTCACCCAATCTGGATCATCACGGGCACATCTCAGAGCTTCAGCGCTGACATCGTGAGTGAGAAACATAGCTAGTCAAATCATTTCTGAAGATAATAATCAGCCTCGCACTGGAGCATGAAATCAGACCATCATAGGAATCAGGTGTGCTTCCACGCTGGCAGCGCGGCTGGACTATTTAGGAGTGTCTTTTAGCACGTTTATTAAGCCAATAATTGTGATGAGGCAGATAACATAGGAAAAGTGGGTCAATTGGCAATATAGGAGAGTATTTGTGGAACATGATCATGTTTGACTTGGACACATGACACAGTAGATGGACTGTGAGTGAAGTCAGTGATAAATTACTGTGTAACATTGGCTTCCACCCACATTGTCACATAATCTATGCAAACTAAAATGCAGACTTTCTGATGTGAAGGTGGGTTAAATGGACCCACAAAATCAATGGACCATATTTCAAAAGGCTCAAGAACTACCTGTAGCTGTAATGGCATTTCTTCTTAGCAACCAGGTAGACCCATCCATTGGCAGCTAACGCATCTTCTAACACAGTTCTGTGCATCACTAAAGATAGATGGCAAATAATATCCCATCTATAACACCTTGTGGCTGGTTCATTTGTTTGAAAAATCCCCCCCACAAGGGCCATCATGAGCAGCTCTCAAAACCTCATAGATGTCACTTTCTGCTACACAATGAAGAATCTATTGAATACCCCCTGTATAAAAGCGATATCCTATTATCCATGAGTAACGGGCACTATGATGAATAATCCTTCGTTGTTCCCTGTATGACAAATGTTGAGGTACTTTTCCTGTAGCCAAATAGTTAGAAATATCTGCATACCAAGGGGTATTAGTAGAAATTTCAAACAAATGTTCATCTAGAAAGCTATCTTCTATAGGTTCTCCTTCATTATCAGTGTTTAATCTAGACAAAAAATCAGCAACTACGTTATCCTTGCCTAGTTTATCTATAGTGGTGATATCAAATTCTTGAATTAATAACAACCACCATGCTATACGCCCAGGAGTTACAGGTTTGTTCATCAAATACCTAATTGTTGCATGGTCAGTGTGCACAAAAGTAGGATACCCAGTAATATTGTGTTGAAATTTATTAACAGCATAGATAATAGCCAAGAACTCTTTCTCCATTACTGTATATTTTAACTCAATAGATGTTAAATTCTTGTTGATGTAATAGACTGCATACGGCTTCTTCTCCTCTTACTGTCCCAACACTGCCCCCACAGCCATTTGAGAGGCATCTGCATGGATATGAAATGGAAGTTCCCAGTTGGAACCATGTAAGATTGGAACTTGGAAGATTAGTTCCTTAATATTTTCAAAGGCTACTTCACAATCATCTGTCCATAAAAATTATGCATGTTTAGTTAACAGCTAAAAAAGTGGAAATGCAATTTTAGAAAAAAAATCTATAAAACTCCTATAGTAGCTAGCGCAACCAATAAAACTACACACCTGAGTTGGTGTCTTAGGTACAAGAAAATGCATAATTACCTTTACCGTGGTAGGGTCAACTTGTATCGGAGTAGGTAAAAGTAAATGTCCCAACACTACTCCCTCTTCTCTCATCATATGACATTTTGTTGTACACAGAGAAACATCCATTTGTTTACACCTTTTAAGAACTTTCTCCAAGTTTTCCAATCCTTCTTCAAATGGCCCCCCATATGGCATGAAGTCTCCATGTAAATTTCAACACTGTCATTGAGTAAATAAGAAAAAATCCTCAATATTTCCCTCTGAAAGGTGGTAGGCACATTACAAAATCCAAACGGAAGGACTCGGTAAGTGAATGTCCCCCAAGGGCATGTAAAGGTAGTCTTGTCCTGATCCTCAAGAGCTATTTAGTTTTGGTTATACCCACTAAACCTATCCAAGAAAGAGAAGAAATTATTTCTGGCCAGGGTATCAAGGACTTGGTCGATAAATTGAAAAGGAAAATGATCTTTCAAGGTTGCTTTATTCAACTCCCTATAATCTACACAAGTCCGCCATTTACCATTGTTTTTAGGAACAATGACCAGCAGGGATACCCACTAGTTGTCTAAGATTGGGTAAATAAATCCTGCATCCAATAACTTCTAAAGCTCCTCCTTGAAAATATTCTTCAAGGCAGGGTTCATCCTTCTTTGAGGTTGTCTTACAGGTCGACAATCTTCTTTGATGTAAATATGATGAATACACAAATCAGCAGGGATACCTTTTGTTGGGTGTGGAGCCTAATTATCTTCTTTATTCAGAGGTATCACTTCATTGGACCCAAATTCGTAATGTGGTGGCAACGCTGCCCATAATATTTGTGCTGCAAGGGGGTCCAAGTAGGGGCGGTTGTGATCTTTAGAAGCCCCCCCGAAGATAAAAATAGATGTTAAATTGCCTTATAAAATGTTGTAATTTTGTAGTCAATATGGGTCGTTAATTAGGTGGAATCTGACGATAGAAGTTATGTTTAATTTAGAGTTTTTTTCCCTAGAAGGAAACACCTCGCTATATATGAGGGAATTATATTGCATCTATGTAGATCTATGTTTTGAGTGAGAAAGAGAAAGGAGATTGTGTGAGTGAAGAGGGAATTACAACGGATCTACTATAGGTTGTATCTCTTCAGTTTGATGGATAATATAAAAGGAAGGATTTTTGTTTCTTTGTGGACGTAGCTCAAATTGGGTGAACCATGTATATCTGTGTCTCTCTTGTTTTATGTGCTTTTTGTGTTTATATTTATGAAATATAATTTATGTGTTCCATTGCTCCATAATATATTATTTTCTAACAAGTGGTATCAAAGCCGAAGGTCTATTTGGCTGATAAACTCATAGGAGAGAAGGGTTCCTGGTTTGAGTGGGAGCAATGGACGGGATACCCACTGACTGTCCGAGATTGGGTAAATAAATCATGCATCCAATAACTTCTGAAGCTCCTCCTTGACAATGTTCTTCAAGGTAGGTTTCATCCTTCTTTGAGGTTGTCTTATAGGTCGACAATTTTCTTTGATGTAAATATGATGAGTACACAAATCAATAGGGATACCTTTCATATCAGTATAATCCCAGGTGAAAGCTTCTTTCTATTCTTGAAGGATCTTAAGGAGTTGTTACGTCTGGATCAGTGAAATATTTGGTTTGGTTGATATTCAATGTCTTCCCTGGCTCAATCTCCATTGGTATGTTGTCATAAAGTGTTCTTGCAGGTATGTCTTCACCTTCCATGTTAAGTGTTGTTACAGGTATGCCATGGTTGTCCTAAAATAAGGGGATGGACACCAGTTGGGTACTGTGTATGCAAAACTAGGAGATCAATGGGGTAGCGCCAAGAGTCCACTGAAATTGTTATGTCTTCCAATTTCCATATTGGTCTGATTGTAGATCTATCAGCTAATTCTAAGGTTGTAGGGGTTGGCTTGAGGTCAAAAAATCCCAGTGTAAGCATGGTTTTAGAAGTTATTACATTAATTGTAGTGCCCAGATCTACCAGTACATTCGGAATATCTACCCCATTAATCTGAACTATTAGAATTGGGTTCCCAGGATCCCCATATTTTACAGGCATAGCCTTTCCCGGCATAATGTTTGATAATCTCCCCATAACATTAATTGTAAGCGAATCTTTTGTTTTCTTCCCAAGTCTCTTGGAACAATATTCTATGATATTTTTAGTGTAAATAGGTACATCTTTCATAGCTTGAAGTAGGGGTATTTTGACAAACAATTTCTACAATTCTCCTAAAAGATCAAATTACGGTTATGAAATGGGTTTACTCAAGGATAATCATTATGGATAAGGAGGATTGGTTTGACAGGCTTGAGTAACAATCAAATGAGAAGGAGAATGTTTCACAGATGGTTGGGTTGTCTCATCCCTTGCTGCTTAAGACTTTGGATTCTCATCATCAAGATGTTCAATGATAATGGGTGATGAGAGAGCATTTACTACTCGACCAGATCGCAAATTTATCTCATTAAACCATGCGGTAGAAATGTTGTACGAAGGAAGGTTGAGGGTGTCTGCTTGCTGAGTGCCCTTATTTTTTGGATTTGAGTTTGGCTGAATAGGAAGTTGAGGCTAGAGAGGAGGATTATTGGAGGGGACATTAGAGGGAAGTTGCAACTGTTGTTGTTGTGTAGGTTGAGGGAATTGAGCAGCAGGGGGAATAGGACTATGCCAACTTTGAGACCATGAAGAACTTGAATTAGGTTGAGGACACCATGGTTTCCAAGGTGGGTATTGATAATGCTGAGGCCAAAAAGGAACTAACTGAGGATTCATGTTATAATACTGAAAAGGATCCTAAGATGTAACTAGATTTAGGCCTGATGACCATGGTTGCCATGGTTTCTTGGACCCCATAAAGCATAGTTGATCCGGTTCTTCATTTGTTCCCTGAAATACTCATTTTAATGCTAGATGTGATGGACATGCATTGGTGGAGTCTCACAGATAGCACATGTTTCTATAGTGTCTAGTGGACACTCCTTCAGTGGGTGTTTCTTTCTACACCGTGGGAAGAAAATAGCCATCATTCTTTCCAATTCCATCTGCTTCTGTTTTGTCTGTAATGTGTACACTTGGGAGGATAATTTACTTAGGGTATCAGTTTTAAAATTATCCAGTAGGCTCCCAACTTCTGCTTTTGTGATTCCTCCTCTTGATTCTTTGAAAGTTCGGATCCCTTGTTTATTCCTTGCGGCTCCTCTTGAACATTGAATATAAAGTTCACAGATGGTGTCAAAGTCTTCCTTAGATATATCCCCTTTGCCTACTCTATTTAATAGCTCCAAAGACTCTTCCCTCAGGGCCCGGAGAAAAATAATTTTCAAAATATCCTTAGCCAAGTCACTATGGCCAGACCTCTGGAGAGTGTACTTAAAGCACTCTATACAGTCCTCAATATTTTCATCCTCCTTCTACATAAACTTGAAAATTTCTTCCTTAATGTCCCTGGATTTACAATAATCTTGATATTTCTCCAAGAAGGTCTTCTTTATCTCATCCCAGGTAGAAATGGTTTTCCCTCCTAAACCCTTGAACCATCGCAACGCTATCCCTTTTTATGTAGTAGGAAAAAGTTTCAAATTTTGAGCATCATTGACATAGTCATACCCTCTACAAATGATATCAAACTCGAATAGGAAAGTGTCTGGATCCTCTGTGGAAAGCCCATGGAAGTTTGGCACTACGGTCAGTGGAATAGGCTTCATTGGTACATCACCCATAATTTTCGCAATTGGGAAATCAATTGAAGATGTTTTGGGCGCCATAAATATCCTCCAATACTCGCTTAGAACTTCAACAAGTTCTTGCTGTCTAATAACTGGTGGTTGTGAAGATATGACAGAACTCCCCTGATCAAGAGGTGAAGAGAACCCTTGGAGGCTTTCTTCTTTAATCCTTCAATGGATTTCTTCTTTTGACCCTCTGTTGGCTACCTCCTCCCTATCTGATACCAGAGGAAGTGTCTCTTCTTTCTCTGATGCTATGTTTCCTATTTCTCCTACAATTGTTTAAAGGGATAGTTCCACCTCTAGAGGTTGTATAGATTGTTCCATAGAATGTCCTTCGAATCCCCTCACTGTATCAACATCTCTCAAAGAGCCTTCTGATGCAGCTTTTGTAATAATTTCCTAGATATAGGTATTCCTCCCCAAATCCTTCCTTCCTTTCCTTTGGGGTCCTCCTCTACCCCTCTTATTTAAACCCTTGTTCATACATTTATTGGAAAGAAAGCATTAGAAATTTCATAGCTCACGACCTGGATCAGGGTGAGGAAACTCTTTTCCCTCCCCAGGATGAGATGATGATTTAAAAACAATAAATCAGTAGGAAAAACTAAATCTCGAGAAGTGGAGCAGGGTGAGGGAACTCTTTTCCACCCCAGAATGAGAGTGTGGCCCCTATCAAAAGAAAAACAAAAAAAAAACAAAGAAAACAACTAAGGCTCGAGATCTGGAGCAAGGTAACAATTCCCTCCCCAGAACGAGAGATTGGTTTCTACAAAATCAACAAAATAAAAAATAAACAAAAACAAAACCAAACAAAACACTACACTCAGGACTCAGAGTAGGGCAATAAATTCCCTCCCTAAGACGAGATATTGATCCAAATATTATTTCAGATTTTGTTCTTGCACCTTGTTAGCCTCCTCGGCAATGACGCCAAAATGTTGGTGTTGAAGTGTGAATACCTATTCAACCTACTTCCACATTTAATTTATCAATCTGGGTGCATATTTTTTTTCAAGGAAATGCACAAAATATATGCAGGTAGCAATGCCACAATCAATTAGTAATCTTAGATTCAACAATAGAGTTAACAACAAAATGACTGTGACAACAATTAAGAATGAATTGCAAAAATATAAAAAGAATTCATGGCAATTAACTAATATACTGTAACAGCAATAAAATTAGCTCAATGCATATGAAATTTCAACACACGAAAATAACGCAGCACCTGATCAGAAGAGTGGGCCTAACTCTCTCCCTAGGGCTGCGATGGATTCATGGCTTATAGAAAGAACAACAAAATAACTTGCATTCAATTAACTTAAATAGTCTTCTCTTACAATCTTAATCTCTTTCACGGCTAACCCCAATTCATAGCATTGAAACCCTTCTTATACAATACACAAAGAAAATTGTTTCTCAAGATGGCAACTAATGTTCTATCATTATACAATTGTTACAACAACCAACTAGTTTCCGAGAGAAAGATAAGAAAGGTCTAGAATATGCCTCAAATCCATTATGATGTTATAGCACTTGCCGATATGATATTAGAAACTTAGAATTGCTTTTTTGTTTTGCACCCATAACCTTTGACCACCAGATCTGCGAAAATGGTAATATTAGTAACTTGCATAGGCAAATTCTCCATAATTATTACTTCATTAATTAAACATTCCATGAAAGAAATAAAAGAGGGTTTACCTTATGCATTTAGGGTGATTAGTGAAATTAAATGATACAAAGGAGTGAGAGAGAGAGTAAACATGGAGGGAAAAAGTATGCAAGTTTGGCACCCAACACTGACACAGTGAGAGATGGCAGGTTGTTGGACACTCTGGAAAGTAGGGGCAATGAGTACAAGTATTATTCTAGTTCTAGTTATGATATACATCATGATCATCATCAATATCATCCTTACAGGAGGATTGATAGGGGGTACTTTCCGGATGAATTCAAGAAAGAAAAACCACCTACTTTTGATGGATATGTGAAGAAGTTGGAGGATGCAGGGGCTTGGATACTTGGCATGAACAAATTCTTCGAGTTACATGAGTACAGGATAACATGAAGGCTTGGATAAGTATCTTTAGCTTGAAAGGTAAAGAAGACATCTAGTGGGAATATGTTAAGTGGGTTAAAGAGATTAGGACATATGACTTGAGTTGGCGGGAATTCAAGATTTTTTCAGGAACAAGTACTTGTCAAAAATGTACTATGATAGCAAGGCTAGAGAGTTCTATGAGTTAAAGATGGGATCAACGACAAAATGAAGAGTATACAACCAAGTTTCTTGATTTATTGAGATATGTACCATATCTTACTGATGAGAAGGCTAAGGTTCAGAGATTTTTCAGTGGTTTTCCATTAGCATTTAGAGATCGAATTGAGTATGATGAGCCTCGATCACTTGAGAAATTCACTGGGAAATTGAAGAATTTCTATTAGAAATCAAAGTGTAAGAATGAATATTAGCAGGTAAATGTAGAGGTAAATGGCAGCCTAAGAGGACAAGGCCTCAACATGTAGATGGGAAAGAAAATGTGGCACTGCAAAGGAGATTTAATGCAGCTAGACAGGGATATGGGCCACAGCAACAAAAAAGGAGAATAGAGGTGAGGGCACTGGTATGTTGGAGTGTTGGACGTGTGGTGAAGAACATTGTAGGAGATATTCTCCACAACATCAGGATGGAAGGCCTAAGATATACAAGGCACAGGAGGCGCAAACCGTTGGAGATGTTAGCCAAGGTATTCCACGTATCTATGCATCAGTGGACAATGGGCAAGCAAAACACTAAGCATCTATCATTGAGATGGATGGTAAGCTTTGTGATCAATTTATTTCTATTTTTATTTACCATGGATCTAATTGTAACTATGTTATTCCTAACTTGGTGGATAAGTGTTGTTTGAATAAGAATTCGCATGCAAATTCTTGGTTAGTGCAATTGGCTATAGGTACGAAGAAGTGAGTTCATCATTGGATAAGAGCTTGCACATTTGATTTGAATGGTATGCCTACATCAACAAATTTGAATGTATTATCAGTGCATTCATACAGTATGTTATTGGGCATGGATTGGTTGTATCTTCATAGAACCAAGGTTGATTGTAATGACAAAGCTATTGAGTGTGTTGATGACAATGGGGAACCAAGAGTCTTGCAAGGTAAGAAGAAATCCACATCAGTTAGGATGGTGATAGCTATGCAAGCAAAGCGTAGCCGTAGGAAAGGGTGCAACCTATTTGCTGTACACATTTCTAGTGATATGGGTAAGGAGGTTGAGGATGCAGATGTGTTGAACAAGTACCCAGTGTTTCAATAGTTCAAGGATGTATTTCCTGAGGAAATTACAAAGTTACCACCTCATGAGGAGGTAGAATTTTCGATTGAGTTAGTGCCAGGGGCAGCTCCAACATCAAAAGCACCTTACAGGATGAGCACACCTGAGTTAGTTGAGTTGAAGTTGCAGCTGAAGGAGATGTTGGACAAGGGGTACATTAGGCCAAGTGTATCACCTTAGGGTGCACCAGTCTTGTTTATGAGAAAGAAAGATGGTATCCTCAGATTATGTATTGATAATAGGCAGCTGAACAAAATGACTATCAAGAACAAATACTCTTTACCGAGGATTGATGACTTGCTCAATCAAATGAAGGGAGCAACAATGTTCTCAAAGATTGATCTAAGATCCAGATACCATCAGGTATGCATCAAAGAGGAGGACATATAGAAGACTATGTTACGGACCAGGTATGGGCATTATGAGTTTGTTGTTGTTCCATTTGGCTTAACTAATGCTCTAGCTACAGTCATGTGTTTGATGAATAGTGTGTTGTGTCCTTATTTGGATAAGTTTGTTATTGTGTTCGTTGATGATATACTGGTGTTAGTGTCAGTCTTTGCAGCCTTCCTCGAGTTATCAAACATGCTCTTACAAAGTGATTTTAAGGTGTCAAGGTCAAATTTTTTCATTTCAGAGAGTCTTAAAGCAAAATTTGGTCACTAGGCATTAGGTCTAGGGTTTGATTTTACCCTTGTCAAATTTGTCCAAATGACGTTCCATGTCACCATGCAACTGAGTGTACCATCATTCAAAGGTTTGTCATCATCATGTCAAGTTCCACTGGGTCATTTTACACCTTGTTCATGCTTCAGTTGCACCTAGACAAGGTTCATTTCCCTCTCCTAGGGTTTTGAAGCTAATTTCTCTTGGATGGTCAAATCATCAGAAAAACTTGTATCTTGATGTTCATACACCTTCCCTTATCCATAATGTACCTTATTAAACACTTCCCATCACTAAAATCCCCCAAATTCCTCATTTTCGCACAAACCCTAGTTTCTTGCTACAACTTGGCAATTTTCTAGGCTAGGCCTGTGTTTTGCCTTTTTGGACCCCTTCCCCTCACTCAATTTCTGAGATTCCACTTTCCCCTACTTTCTAACATCCATCCCCACTTTTCAAATTTTTCTCAAGAATTTAGAAGCCCCCTATCCCCTTCATTCCGCTTCATTTCGACAAATCCCTTGTCCCACACATCGGGATAGGTTTCACTCAAATGATGTTTCTGAGCAATCAAAGATGAATTTGGAAAAACTGAGAGAATTTTTTGTCCACAATAGACCAAGGAAGAAAAAACTCCTTCACTTTTTACACATGTGTCATTGTTTTAGAGAAATGTCAAAAATACAATCGCCTTGGGAGAATTGATACACCTCTGAAGTGACCTTGGGAAAATCACGTTTTCTCCTAGCTTGATTGGCCAAATCACTTGCATGATGAGTCAGATGATAACTAAACACAAATATATTTCCAATGAGCTATCATGAGCTCAATATGAAGTTGAGGAAGGCATTCAAAAGTTGACTGCAACAGCACTCTGCCTTGAGGCAGCCTCATCTGGCACATTTTGACCATTCTTGGTAGATTTGATTTTTTATAGGGAAAATGAAATCCAAATTGTATAATTCTAATTGGGTTGGAAATTATACTCAAATATCTTTCCAACGAGCTATCCTGCACCGAATTTGGACACCGGGATAGCCTCCAAAAAGGTGTGGCGCATATAGCTTTAGGCACGTGCTTAGGATTGGGAGGTCCAAATCACAAAAAGTTTACATTTTTGTATTCATCATGAAAAATCATGACTGATGGTACATGGCCAAGAAATTTGGAGCATTTTTGGTCACTGGACAAATTTTTGGGCACAAAACAGGTTTTTTCTCCCAGTGGCATGGCGCTTAGGATTGGGAGCTCCAAATGACAAATGGCTTGCATTTTTGGATTCAGCATGAACAATCACGACTACTGGTGCTTGGACAAGAAATTTGGGCATGATTTGAGTCTCCAAGAGGCCAAAAACACCCAAAAAATGACCTTTCTGGCCCTATTTTGACACACAGGAAGCAGTCTTGGGAGAATCAAGATTTGGAGGGGCAAGTGAGCACCAAATTTAGAAATTCCACTTGGGTGGGAAAGTAGATAGGAAAGGCTTTCCAAAAAGCACACTTGGGCACATTTTGGACTCCTATAGTTACCTCAAAACTGCCTCTAAAGTGGCGCAGCACATATAGAGAAAAGGGCCAAATTCACCTCCGTTTCGCAAAATTTCGATTCGCAACTTTCTCCAAGTGGGCCCACTCATCTACACTTCACTTTTTTAGGTAACTAAGGAAAATTTTAAATATTTTAGCTTCTATCCAAGTGGAAAAGGAAGGCAAACGATCACCCAAGCCATTTATCATCTTTGTAACGCTGCATCTGTAGCTAATGGTTGGCTTTCCATCTCCATTTTGTGATGATTCGAGAAACTCCCCAACCCTTGGTCATTCTATCTCCTCATGGCATGTTCTATTTATTGTATGCAAACCATTTGCAAAGTGTTGGTTGGCTTGTAATTTCTGGGAGACTGTGGGAAAGAAACTCTGTTTCTTCATTGTATATTTTGACAGAGGATTAATGAAAGGTAGCGGCTCTATTTCATGAGATTCATGTGGTTGTGAGTGTAGCAAATGTGTCTCTTATGTTTCATATGTATTTCGTTATGTTTCACAGTTCATTTCATATTCATTTCCAATGAAATTTTCTAAGTAAGATAAGGTAGAATTCAATTTTATTGCTCTGCGTATGGGGAAATTTCATGTTCAGTGTTCTTCTTCTGTTGAAAAGGATTCATGTACTTATGCCCTTTTCACCCTCCTAAGCAATCTCTCCATTCCGCATTATTTCAAACTAAATTGCTAGACTTTCCACCTATCTTGCCTCACAAAGTAATCTGTGCCTTTGAATTCTCTGCTCATTGCCGTTCGTTGGTCCCATACCATCCCAGAAACTCAGTCATTCATAAAAAATTATTTCTTGTATCCATAATTACTTACTAGCCTAAGATCAATATTCACCGTAAGTCGCCTCTGACCATATTGTTTATTTATTCACTAAGCTGACTCAAAGAGAGCCCTCTCCCATTCTGGTAGGGCTAGCTACCAAACTGAGTGTTTTTTGTGGTTACCCTAAATTTTTCCTTCCTTCAACCTAAGGTGGATTTAGGTGCTAACATAGTGGCGACTCCCCTAGGGAACAAAATGGTTTGCTTGTAGATTGTCTTGCCCCAGGACATATCTCAAGTTCAGATCTGATGATTGATGGTGGACAACGATCAGACAAAAGACGGCTGAAATCATTCACTTGGCAACTCCTTTCACTGAAGAATCCAACCACTGATGCTTCATGGTGACTCCACTGTAGAGGGATCAGTGGCTTTGAGATTTTTTTTAAAATGGAGCAGATTGCAAGAAGATACGCTCCCAGGAGTCGAGATCACATTCCAGGCTTTCCAAATGAGATTCCAAAGGTAGATTGGTCAAGGAATCTGCCTACGTTTAAAGATGATGGTAGGAAGGACGATGCTTTACATCTAGTTAGATTTCACATGCATATTCGCAAGTTGAAGGTTGATTTTCCTAAAGATTGCTTGATGAAGATATTCCTAACCACTGTGGAAGGTGAAGCCCAATCTTGGTATGAAAGTTTTCTGCCTGCTTGTATTTACTGTTTAAAGGATTTTTATGCCATGTTCATTGAAAGATATAAAGACTCTTATCAATCATTAAATCTAGTTCAGGATTGTTGCAAACATGCTTCTACTTTTATTGAAAGCCTTGAAAAATACTATGAGGATGATAATTTTACGGATGATGAGATCATGGAAACCCTGTATGAAAATCCCTTTCAACAACGTAAAGATGATCATGAAAATTTGCAGCATGATCAAGATTGTAGTACGGTGGAAGATGAAGGAGCTTTGCCTCTTGATAGTCAACATGAATTACATGAAATGGATCAGCTGTATGAGGAAAATTTGTATACACCTTCGCTTGAAATTAATGAAGAAAATCATTGTTTGAGCAAAAGGAAACAAAAGGTCTTATCTCCTTTTTCTGAAGATGAGATAGATCAACTCTTGCACGGTTATGTTCCAGCTCAAGCTAGAGCGGATTTGCAGTGCACACATGGTCAAGAAAGTGTTGGTGAAGCTTCTTCCTCTTTTGAAAAGGATGACAGTTCGGTGAATAGCTGTATAGATCAGCAGGTTGAAGAATTCCATATGGCTGAACGTGATGAAAGAAAAAGTGTCGTTTTACATCTGTCCATAGAAGAAGACAGCATGTAGGGAAGTCCAGTTCTACTTTCAAAATGTGATAACATTAAGTCAACCTTTTCAGATCCAGATTCGGATTATGGTGACCAAGAAAACCTTGTACTAAGTTCCATGAAAGAGAATTATGCTGTTAAAATCACCTGGAATGAAGAAAATAGAGTTTTGAATCCAAATGTTCTCATGTCATCAGAGCAAAGCCTTCATAAAGAGGTAGTCCAGTCAGCTCATGAACAGCAAGATGAGAATTTTGTTCAAGTGAAAAAGATCTCGGTGGATTTATGGTAGATGATATAAATGATTGTGTTGGGTTTCAAGAATCATTTGAAGTTTCTTTTCTCATGATTGATGGATGCAAAGACAATTTGCCTGTCATATCATATGAAGATGATCTACAATGTATTCAGACTTCAGCAGACCAGACCATTCAGGATTCCATTTCATATTCTTCTTCCTATGTTTCATGTTCTGAAATGTTCTTTGAAGAGGAAATCTGCTCATCTACTTGTTCAGAATTGTTTCAAGACCAAGAACCTATTCTTATTTATGAAAAGAGATCAGCATCACAAGAAAACGACACCTTGTTTCTTCAGCAGGAGGAAAGACCTTAT
This sequence comes from Pinus taeda, assembly GCA_000404065.3. Taxonomy (NCBI): domain Eukaryota; kingdom Viridiplantae; phylum Streptophyta; class Pinopsida; order Pinales; family Pinaceae; genus Pinus; species Pinus taeda. The sequence continues at coordinate 142,685 of APFE031221940.1, forward strand.
GTTCTTCATGATCCAATGACATATTTGTTATAGACAGCAGTGACGGTCATTATTGCAGTATTCAGTGATGAAGGAGATCATGGTCAATTATGTTTTTGGAGGCCCAGTTACCAGTATCTGTTGTTGACCAGAAGATCTGATCAGGAGAATCAATCAAGGAGGCATCTACTTGATTGGTTACATTGAAAGACACATTACACATGATTGTACATATTTCATTAGTACGTAGGTGGTTGTCATCATGATTTGAAACCCTCGAATCTTGATGGACTGCTGCCATTGAAACAAGTTTTGTAAGTTCTTGTTTTAGTTAAGTCAGTCATGAGTCATTTCCTTTTACATTGAGTCATTTTTTTAGTCATGTTAGCTCCATAATTAAGTCGGTCTGAGTCAGGTTTTAGTCAATAAATGAGTCAGAGTCTTGTGTGGTTTTTCGAAATAATGACTCCATAGCCCAATGGACGAAGGCACTGTCTGCTCACCCAAAGATCTGTATTTCTTGGCACCTCCAAGGAGCTGGAGCTACCATCCCCCATTGGAGCCAATGTTAGTGTCAGTGTTTGCAACCTTCCTCCAGTTATCAAACATGCTCTTACAAAGTGATTTTAAGGTGTCAAGGTCAAATTTTGTCATTTCAGTGAGTCTTCAAGCAAAATTTGGTCACTAGGCATTAGGTCTAGGGTTTGATTTTACCCTTGTCAAAGTTGTCCAAATGATGTTCCATGTCACCATGCAACTAAGTGTACCATCATTCAAAGGGTTTTCATCATCATGTCAAGTTCCACTAGGTCATTTTACACCTTGTTCATGCTACAGTTGCGCCTAGGCAAGGTTCATTTCCCTCTCCTAGGGTTTTGAAGCTAATTTCTCTTGGATGGTCAAATCATCGGAAACACTTATATCCTGATGTTCATACACCTTCCCCTATCTATAATGTACCTTATTAAACACTTCCCATCACTAAAATCCCCCAAATTCCTCATTTTCGCACAAACCCTAGTTTCTTGCTACAACTTGGCAATTACTAGGCTAGGCCTGTGTTTTGCCTTTTTGGACCCCTTCCCCTCACTCAATTTCTGAGATTTCACTTTCTCCTACTTTCTAACATCCATCCCCACTTCTCAAAATTTTCTCAAGAATTTAGAAGCCCTCTATCCCCTTCATTCCACTTCATTTCGACAAATCCCTTGTCCCACACATCGGGATAGGTTTCCCTCAAATGTTGTTTCTGAGCAATCTAAGATGAATTTTAGAAACTTGAGAGAGGTTTTTGTCCCGAAATGACCAAGGAAGACAAACCTCCTTCACCTTTTACACATCTGTCATGGGTTTAGAGAAATGTCAAAACTACAATCGCCTTGGGAGAATTGATACACCTCTGAAGTGCCTTGGGAAAATCAAGTTTTCTCCTAGCTTGGTTGTCCAAATGACTTGTGGGATGAGTTATCTGATAACTAGACACAAATATCTTTCCAATGAGCTATCATAAGCTTAATCTGGAGTTGAGGAAGGAATTCAAAAGTTGACCGCAACAGCACTCTAACTTGAGGTAGCCTCATCTGGCACATTTTGACCAGTCTTGGGAGATTTGATTTTTGACAGGGAAAATTAACTTCAAATTGAAAAATTCTAGTTGAGTTAGAAATTATACTCAAATAAATTTCAAACGAGCTATCCTGCACCCAATTTGGACACCAAGAAGGCCTCCAAAAGGCTTCTGCAAAAAGACGCGATGCATATGGCTTTGGGCGCAGCGCTTAGGATTGGGAGGTCCAAATCACAAAAAGTTTACGTTTTTGGATTTAGCATGAAACATAATGACTGATGGTATATGGCCAAGAAATTTGGAGCATTTTTGGGGCATTTTTGGTCACTGGACAAATTTTTGGGCACAAAACAGGTTTTTTCTCCCTGTGCGTCGCGCCACTGGCGCGACGCTTAGGATTGGGAGCTCCAAATGACAAATGGCTTGCATTTTTGGATTCAGCATGAAAAATCACGACTACTGGTTCTTGGACAAGAAATTTGGGCATGATTTGAGTCTCCAGGAGGCCAAAAACACCCAAAACATGACCTCTTTGCCCCTATTTTGACACACAGGAAGCAGTCTTGGGAGAATGAAGATTTGGAGGGGAAAATGAGCACCACATTCAGAAATTCCACTTGGGTTGGAAAATAGACAGGCCAGGCTTTCCAACAAGCACACTTGGGCACATTTTGGACTCCTGTAGGTACCTCAAAAAGGCCTCCAAAGTGGCGCGGCGCATATAGAGAAAAGGGCCAAATTCACCTCCGTTTCGCGAAATTTCGATTCGCGACTTTCTCCAAGTGGGCCCAGTCATCTACACTTCACTTTTTTTGGTAAATAAGGCAAATTTTAAAGAGTTTGGCTTCTATCCAAGTGGCAAAGGAAGGCAAACGATCACCCAAGCCATTTGTCATCTTTGTAGCGCTACACCTGTAGCTAATGGTTGGCTTTCCATCTCCATTTTGTGATGATTCGAGAAACTCCCCAACCCTTGGTCATTCTATCTCCTCATGGCATGTTCTATTTATTGTATGCAAACCATTTGAAAAGTGTTGGTTGGCTTGTAATTTCTGGGAGACTGTGGGAAAGAAACTCTATTTCTTCATTGTATATTTTGACAGAGGATTAATGAAAGGCAGCGACTCTGTTTCATGAGATTCATGTGGTTGTGAGTGTAGCAAATGTGTCTCTTATGTTTCATATGTATTTCATTATGTTTCACAGTTCATTTCATATTCATTTCCAATGAAATTTTCTAAGTTAGATAAGGTAGAATCCAATTTTATTGCTCTGCCTGTGGGGAAATTTCATGTTCAGTGTTGTTCTTCTGTTGAAAAAGATTCATGTACTTATGCCCTTTTCACCCTCCTAAGCAATCTCTCCATTCCATGTTATTTCAAACTAAATTGCTAGACTTTCCGCCTATCTTGCCTCATGAAGTAATCTGTGCCTTTGTATTAAATTCTCTACTCATTGTCGTCCGTTGGTCCCATACCATCCCAGAAACTCAGTCATTCATAAAAAATTGTTTATTGTATCCATAATTACTTACTAGCCTAAGATCAATATTCACTGTAAGTCACCTCTGACCATATTGTTTATTTATTCACTGAGCGTGACTCGAAGAGAACCCTCTCTTGTTCTGGTAGGGCTAGCTACCAGACTAACCATGGTTTGTGGTTACCCTAAATTTTTCCTTCCTTCAGCCTAAGGCAAATTTAGGTGCTAACAACTGGTATATTCTAAAAATGAGGAAGAGCATGCTGAGCATTTAGCAACAATATTGAGGTTGTTGAGAGAGCATCAATTTTATGCTAAGCTCAGAAAATGTAGTTTCTTTCAGACTGAGGTACAATACTTGGGGCATGTTGTCTTCAAGGAGGGAATTGTAGTAGATCCAGAGAAGATAAGGGCCATCATGGAGTGGGTAGCTCCTAAGAGTGTGGATGAGGTGATATCTTTCATGGGTATGGTAGGCTATTATAGGAGGTTCATTAAGAACTTCTCACAAAATGCTTATACTATCACATCATTGTAGAGGAAAGGTGAGAAGCTCGAATGGACCAAAGAGTGTGAAGCTAGCTTTGAGCAGTGTAAGAAATTGTTGACACATGCACCAATGCTATAGATTGCAAATACAGACAAAGAGTTTATAATATGTATAGATTCTTGCAAGAGAGGACTTGGCGGAGTCCTTATGCTGGATGGACTCCCAGAAACTCAACAAGCACAATTAAAACTACCTAACGCATGACCTCGAGTTAGCAGTGATTATACATGCATTGAATATGTTGAGACATTGTATTCTTGGCAGGCGATTTGTGCTTATGAGTGATCACATTGGGCTGAGGTATTTGTTTGACCAGCCAAATCTAAATTCTAGGCAAGCTAGATGGTTGTCCATGATCAACGAGTTTGACTTCAAGATCAGGTACATCAAGGGTAAAGAGAACAGGGTTGTAGATGCTCTTGGCAGACGAGTATAGGTACATCACTTGGAAACTATGAGCTCCTATGGGATAGACTTACATGATAGGATCTTACAGGCAGGACAGCAGGATGTCAGGTATATGGATATTGTGCATAGGTTGCAGCAGGGTGATAGTATAGGTATAGGTACAGGTGCAAGTATAGGTATAGGTACAGGTGCAAGTATAGGTACAGGTAGTGGTACAAGTACAAGTAGCAGTATAGGTACATGCATAGGTATAGGTATAGATATAGGTATAGGTATAGGAGCAAGTGCAAGTGCATAGGGCATGGACTATTGTCTTACAGTAGAGGAATTGTTTAGGTTCTGAGACATGATATATATACCGAATAGTAGTGAAATCAAGAAGGTGATCTTGAGGGAATTTCATGCAAAACCTTATTCAGGTCACCCAGGTTATCAAAAGACACTCACATTGGTGAAGAGATATTACTATTGGCCAAATTTGAAGAGGGATGTAGTAGAGTTTGTGGTGAGATGTTTCAACTATCATCGAGTGAAAGAGGAGTGCAACATCCAGGTGGACTGCTATAGCTGATAGTTATTCCCGAGTGGAATTGGGAGGTCATTTCCATGTATTTCATCATAGGGTTACCAAAGACAGTGAAGCAACATGATTCCATCATTGTCATTATGGACAGGTTAACAAAGGTTGCACACTTTGTTCTGGTGAATTCTATGTTCTCGGCTAGTGATGTGGCACAGGTATTCATCCAAGATGTGGATAGACTACATGGCATTCTGAAGAATATTGTATCAGATAGGGATGTGAAGTTCACTTCCAAGTTTTGGAAGGATTTATTTGCAAGTTTGGGCACCAAGTTGGCCTTCAGCACAACTTATCATCCACAGACATATGGACAGACATAGAGGGTCAACGGGATATTAGAGGACATGTTGAGGATGTATGTGATGCATTAGTAGAGGAAGTGGGAAGAGTATCTCCCTTTGGTAAATTTTTCATACAACATTGGTTATCAGGAGTCACTAAGGATGAGTCCCTTTGAGGCATTGTATGGGCAGAGTTGTAACACTCCCATTAGTTGGAGTGATCTAGCTAGCAGAGTATTGATTGGACCAGATATGCTGGCAGACATGGAACAGGAGATACAGGTGATCAAGAAAAATATTAAGGCAACACAGGATAGGCAGAAGAGTTATGCAGACAGGAACATGTTATTCAAGGAATTCTAGGTTGGGGAACATGTGTACTTGTGCATCAAACCGAAGAAGATCTCCTTGCAGATTGGATCATGTGCCAAGATGGCACCACAGTTTTGTGGACCCTTCAGTATCATTGAGTGGATTGGGCTAGTAGCCTATCAACTTGCACCGCCTCTGACAATGAAAGTCCATGATGTTTTCCATGTATCTTTACTTAAGAAGTATGCTAAGGATGTTGATCATGTGATTTATTGGTCTATATTGTAGGTGGAACCAGCTGGAAAATTTCAGCCATATTCTCATTGTATATTGCAAAAAAAGGTGCTCATGCTCTGAAACCGAGCAATAGAGCAAGTTAAAGTGTAGTGGATGCACTTTGGGCCCGATGAATCTACATGGGAGATGGCGGATCAAATGTGGTCCATGTATCCTTCCTTGTTTGCTAATTGAGGAAAAGTAGCTTGATATGGTGGTTTGGTGGTTGTTTATGGTGGTTTGATATTTTCTTATGATGACTTTGTATATGCTTTATGGTGGTTTAATATTTTCTTATGATGGCTTGGTATATCCTTTATGATGGTTTAGAATTTTCCTTATGTTGTTTAGTATATGATTTATGGTGATCGATATATGCTTTGTGTTGGTTGATACATGCTATATGATGGTTTTATATATGCCTTATGATGTTTGATATATGATATATGATGTTGGTATATGTTTGATATATGTTTGGTATATGATTTGGCATATGTTTTGGTATCTATATTTTGATGAGGTTGTTATATGTACACCCGTGTATGGATGTAAATACCATAATGAGTTGTGTTAGAAAGCTCCACTATGCAGTATGTTGTCATGTTATCATGGGGTTTTCCTCTTGAGCAGATCTTTCATTGTAAATACTACATTGAGCTATGTTATAAAACTCCATGAGTAGTATGTCTTCTTTCAGCAGGTTCCTGACGTATAGGTGTGATTGAACACCGAGGACATTGTCCCCCAAGAGGGAGGGTTCTGTAATAGCCCTAGTGAAAATTCCATGTAATAAATGTTAAAAACAATAACCAAGGATGACTAGGACACTTACTCCAAGCTGAATGTTGGGCAGGACATCCTAGTGTGTGTTCATTTGATTGTTTTTGGCTAAGGAAATTTACAAAGGCAATGGCTAAGGCATTAAAAGGAATTTTGGAACATTTATTTATGAAAATAATAGAAATTAGGAGAGAAAAGGAGGTGAAAGGTCACAGGTTGCATGTGAGGAGGAAAATGAAGAAAAGAGAGGCCTCATTAATAAAAAGGCTTCTAAGGATCAGTTGGTAACCTTTATCAATTTAGCTTTAGAGCTCTCTCAATATTCTTTCTCTCTCTCATACTCTTGGACACTTAGAGTTTTCTTGGATCACTTTGGCATTGGAGCAAGAAAGGTAAAGAAGGCAAGAGGAAGAAAAGATCAAGTAGGGAAAGGAAGGATCAAACATCTACAACAGACTTCAATGCAGGTATCAACTTGCATGTGTATTTTCCTTGCTAGATTTGGCATGCATGGGATTGCATGTGTTTCTTTTCTACCATGGGATGGGTTTTCCAGGTGTGACAATATTTTTAACCTATCCTTGCCATTTCTTGATAGCTTTGGTGAGATGGATTCTCGCATGGGTTTGTGGGGGATGGTTGGATTGGATTCGAAGCTGAGTGGGGTGGATCTCTGAATTGAAAAACATGTGGTGGTAGTGGTCCTTGAACCAGACTGAGGATGCATGAAGCCACTTGACTAGTAACCCCTGAACAAGAATGTGGGTTGCGGTAAAGCCAAAATGTGTGCCTCAGTGGGCCTAGGAATCCTTGCCGGTGAATGGCGAGATATACGGTAAAGCCAAGAGGTGGATTTTATCTCCGTTGGGCCTAGTGATTTTGGGATGGAATGCATGGTAAATCCTGGAGAGTATGTCTTTGTGTAGGGCGTAGTGATCCCTGGATTAGACTAAGGATGCACAGTAAAGCCTGAGAGACTAGGAGGCACTCAAATTCCTCAAGGTGTAGGAAGAGAACTCCGGTGGCATCCACATTGATTGGTGTTTTTTGATGTGTTTTATGAGTCCCACATTCATGCTTGGAATATGGAACAAGGGTGATTGGCTAAAGAGAAACTTGGCTAAGAAAATCTATGGTCGGGTGGAACGTGGTAGTCCTGTCACTAGTTGGCTCATTGCATTTATTAATGAAAAATTCATCCCCTTGATTTTCATGTGTAAATGTACTGATGTATATCTGGATTTTGATGGCTAATATGTCCATTATATTTTTGTTCCTATTATGTTGGTTATATGTATATTTTGTGACAGCAACTATGTATGGCTCTCAGCATGTTTTTACTTTTATTTGAATGGATATTGTATCTATGACCTAATAACTGATAAGGTAGTAAAATACATGAGGAAAAAATGGTTCATGGTGATTCTCAGATAAGGATAGGATCCCTACACTTAATTCTGTTGTTACACCTGTAGGTTACATGTTGATGATATGTTTGATAAAATTCTTGTCATGGATAGTATGGGTCTGGTTATGGTATTGTTCATCTTATTGCTTTTGCATCCTTTTTTCATTGCATCCTTACCAATTTTAAGTGATCATTCCATTCTAGGTAGTGTCCCAGGCTTTGGGCCGATAAAGGTGTCTCAAATACTGGAATGCTAGAAAAACAAAGCATTAGTTTAGAGACTAGCTCGCATAGGCAATGTCTAGCGAGCGTTATAACGTGCCTTTCCAGTGTCTAGGGAGTGTTAGCCTAGATAATAACTCGCCTAGGCAATGTCTAGGGTGTTAGTGTCAGTCTTTGCAGCCTTCCTCCAGTGATCAAATATGCTCTTACAAAGTGGTCTCAGAGTGTCAAGGTCAAATTTTGTCATTTCAGTGAGTCTTCAAGCAAAATTTGGTCACTAGGCATTAGGTCTAGGGTTTGTTTTCACTCTTTCCAAAGTTGCCCAAATGTCAGTCTATGTCACTATTCAGCTGAGTCTATCATCATTCAGAAGTTTTTTATCATCATGTCAGGTTCCATTGGGTCATTTCACACCTTGTTCATGCTTCAGTTGTGCCTAGGTAAGGTCATTTCCCTCTCCTAGGGTTTTGAAGGCAATTTCTCTTGAATGGTCAAATAATTAGAAAAACTTGTATCCAGATGTTCATACACCTTCCCCTATCCTTCATGTACCTTCTTAAACACTTCCCATCACTGAGATCCCCCAAATTCCTCATTTTTGCACAAACCCTAATTTCTTGCTACAACCTGGCAATTTTCTAGGTTGGGTCTGTGTTTTTCCCTTTTGGACCCCTTCCCCTCACTCAATCTATGATATTCCACTTTCCCCTGCTTCCTAACGTCCCTCCGTACTTCCCAAAATTTCCCCAAGAATTTAGAATCCCCTTATCCCCTTCATTTCGCTTCATTTCGACAAAATTCCTTGTTTCAGACATCGGGACAAGTTTCACTCAAAAGATGTTTCAGAGCAATAAAAGATGAATTTTGAAAAACTGAGAGAGGCTTTTGTCCAAAACAGGCCAAGGAAGAACAACCTCCTTCACGTTTTACATAGGTGTCATGCTTTTATAGAAATTTAAAAAATACAATCGCCTCGGGCAAATTGATGCACCTCTGAAGTGACCTTGGGAAAATCAAGTTTTCTCCTAGCATGGTTGGCCAAATAACTTTATTGATGAGACAAAGGATAACTAGACAAAAATATATTTCCAATGAACTATCATGAGCTCAATTTGGAGTTGAGGAAGGCATTCAAAAGTTTACTGCAACAGCACTCTGCCTTGAGGCAGCCTCATTTGGCACATTTTGACCAGTCTTGGGAGATTTGATTTTTGACAAGGAAAATTAACTCCAAATTAAAAAATTCCAGTTTGGTGCAAAAGTAGACTCAAAGAAATTTCCAACGAGCTATCCTGCACCCAATTTGGACACCGGGAAGGCCTCAAAAAGCCTCCTGTAAAATGCAATATGTCATTGGGTGCGCGCGGCGCATCAGGTACAAAAAGGCAATGTAAAAATACACTGGCGCGGTGCATCAGAGGCACGCGGCGCGTTGGGTGAGGCGTGCGGCGCACTAGGGTTTAAGCCCAAACTTGGTTCAGAAAAATACCAAAACTCCTCCTCTCCGCACAAATTTGCAGGTAGGCTCATATCCACCACTTGTGCTTGACTTTTGAAAGATTAATGTAATGGGTTCATCATATGTTGCCTTAGAAAATCCAAGTGGAAAGCCCTCCTTTGTCAATGAAATTGTTGTAGGGTTTGAATGCAAAAATTGTTGTAGGGTTTCAAAAACAGATTGTAACCAAGGTTATCATTTTTTCCCATTTCCATTTGTTTCCCATTTCCAAAGTAACTCATCAAACTTCCTCATTAATCCCCTCATAATCCTATCATATGATCCCACACCCCCAATTCCTATTTTACAAAGTCCCAAACCCAAACCCTAGTCCATATACTATACCCTATACTAGCAGTCTCTCATTTCCCTTTAGCACAAATTTGGCATTGAAAAAAGACACCAGGTTCTCATTTTTCATTCTCAACAAACCAAACATACACTTGGCATAGACTTTCAACACCATGGAGGCAAACACTGATACATTATATGACCAAGACAGTGACTTTACAACTGAAACTGCATGCACCAGGAAGGCGCTAAAATGTTGAAAAAGGGAGGATAGACTTCAAATTTTGGCCGAGGCTTCATTGGCTAGAGCTAATACATGATGGAGGGTCTTCACTTCGAATTTGAGCAATTTCGGAGAAAATTTTGTCATTTTGAAATTTTTTGGCTTGCAAAACAGGTTGTTTGGCTCAACGCGTAGCGCGCCGTGCACGACCCATAAGATTGGGAGGTCCAAATCACAAATGGCTTGTAGTTTTGGATTTGTCATGATGAATTATATATTCTCAGCCATTGCCAAAGCATTTCATCAAGTTCTGGGTGACCAAAAGGCTCAAAAACATCATGAAAATCACCTTTCTGCCACTTTTTGCACCAGCGGGAAGTACTTCCGGGAGAATGCCCTTTTGGAGGGTCAAATGGACACCAAATTGGAAAATTCCACTTGGGTTAGAAAGTAGACATCCAGGGCTCTCCAACAAACCAACCTGTGCTCAATTTAGATGCCAGAAAGTGCCCCAAAATTAGGCTGAAAGGCACGTGACGCGTAGAGCTCAGGCGCGCGGCACATAGAGATTTTTGGTCAAATTTTCACCTTCCAGCTCAGAATTTCGGCCAATTATGACTAGTTTCACCTCTTGATGTGGTGTTTGACCCAGCTTGATGTAATTTGATGTGTGTGATGTAATTTTGGCACATTTTTACTTGTTCTAGAGGATTCATTCACTAAAAGGTGAAAATTAAATGAATGAATTAGTTTCCTAGCATATAGGGTTAAGTTGTTTGACTACCTAGATTTCAGTTCCTTGTTTAGAATTAGTTCAAACAGCTCCTAGAATGATGAGCTCGACCCCTAGAGGCAAGGAAATGTGTTGGCTTGCCTATATTATGTATTTTCTTAGTCATTTTCAGGGTTGGAAAGGTTGGACACTTGGGATTGCTTTGGCATACTATTGTACATATTTTCTCTACATTTTTGGCTAAGGAAAGACCAGGGTTTTGCAGCAGTGTTTGGGATCCATGTGACTTTATGTTTTGATGGTGTGCTTCTCTCAATAATTGTAAGTTGTTATGTGTATCATTTTCCTTCTCTCACCTTCTGCAATTGAACAAATGAAGTGTTAAGGTAGAATC